>OU612047.1:15587278-15822278 GCA_914767935.1 Coremacera marginata
TCTCCGTTACAGGGATGAAGCATTAAATGTGTAAAACTTTTTTTAGTGACAAAATTGTGGCTTAAAATTTGTAACACAAATAAATAAACAAGTCGAATTTTAGCGATGTTAGACACAATTTTTTCATATTTTGTTTAAATAATTTTAACATTTTAAAATGGATATGGTTTCTGAATACCGCCTTCTTATTCCTCTCTTTCTGAAGTAGAAAGTAAGCAAGGTGAGTTTTTTGTCTTAATAAAAGTGGGCGTGCTTTATCCAATACTACTGACTTATTCCCTGTCGTTTTAAATTAAAAGTACCTTATCTAAGTTGAATATGATTATGTTTAAAATACACTCAATAATAATGGCCCTAAAGTATTTTTGTGTATCGGATAAGCACTTGAAAACTCACACAAGCTTTACATTTGATTCGTTTTACTGAAAAAAACTATCTTTCATTGACCTTGTATGATTTCTCAGGTAACAATTTCCCCTTAAATTAGCCTTGAGTAAAGCTTTTTGTTAGGAATTTATGTTGGAAGAAGAAATTAAAATTCTTTTAATAATCCTTGAAACTAGTTTTATACAAGGTCTATGCAAGGAGAATATGCGTATAGAAATAATTTCTTTGTTCAAGAACTAATATAAAATTTCATGTTTATTTTATGTAAGCACATGAATAGTTTTACATAAAGTTTTTATTCAAGGCTTGTTCAGGAACTTGAAAACTGTGGAAAAAGATCAGATTTTAATAATTATTAAACCGTACTTTTCTGCATGTTCGTTCTATTTTCATCATTTTAGAACAGATATTTTGTACATTTGAAAAATGTTTGTATATTTACCATAGTTACCCAGCGTGAATTGAAATTAGAACCTTTGTATCGGCAGCTGTACACACTATCCACTCGCCTTTTCAGGAATTTGCTTGAATAGCGTTGAAACCAAATTTCTATTTTCTTTGAATTTCCTTGAGTAAAACTTTATAAGAGCCTCAATTGAAATCATTTCAGATACTCAGCACTTTATTTTAACCTTTGTATCGGCAGCTGTACACACTATCCACTCGCCTATTCAGGAATTTGCTTGAATAGCTTTGAAACTAAATTTCTATTTTCTTTGAATTTCCTTGAGTAAAACTTTATAAGAGCCTTAATTGAAATCATTTCAGATAAGCACTTTATTTGCTGGCCATAAATTGCTTTGGTAGCTGTGTGGTCTAAGCAAACGGATTATCAGTCAAGAGTTCTGTGGTTCGACGCCGGACACAGACAAGATTTTTTTTTCTATTATTGAAATAAAAAATTTGCGATGACAAAATGTTTGGTTTTGTGATAGGGATTTACTTGAGTAAAAATCTCCTTGAATACTTCCTAAAAATGTATCATTGAAAAACGCATTATATATGAAATTATACAAGAAAATTATAGTTTCAAGGTTTTTACAGGGCTCTTTCAAGGAAAACTTGAATAATTACTTACTTGAATCATAACTTCAAATATTTAGGTGAAATTGTTATTTGGGCTTATCTTCCGGGTTAATTTGGTTAATTTTTATTGATAGTTTTAAATCGAAATGATTGTAAATTTCTACCACCCACTTGTAAAAATTGTTCTGAAAAAATATCTTTCATTCAAAGTTTGGAGCTCAGAGCTTTCTACTCTAAAAATACTTGATTGTTTACTCAACACTTGATTTAAAGTCCGCTATCAAATTTAAAAACATTTAGGGCCGTATTGTTTACCTCTGGATATTTAACACTATCCAGCCGATAACTTATCCAGGGATTTACATTTAACCAGAGGTTAAAATCTCTGGATAAAAATTGGTGTTTTTCACCTCTGGATAGTAACTTAACAGATCTGGATATATTATCGGTTAGTGATTCTCCAGATTTTTTCCAGCCAAAAGTCAAAGTTATCCGGAGATTTTGACAGTCTGTCATATATTTTAATTAGGATCTTTGCCATTCGAAAAATGTTCAGCCGCGACATGTGCCAATGAGGAATTTTTACTGCTGCTTTTGTAAATTTGTAGCTTTTTTGCTTTTTTTTCTGCATAAAATTCGCAACAATATTTTTCTGCCGCCCAAAGAATATATCAGCAATATTCTTCAGCAATAGACAACTCAAGGTTGACAAGAAAATATTATACAAATAATATTGATACAAATATAACAGCAATATTCTTCAGCAATAGACTGCGAAAACTGTTTTGCGATTTCCTTATTTATTTTTGTTGTCTGCGCAAAATTCGGCAAAAAGCCGAATTCGACTGGTTAACTTTTTCTCTGGATATCTTTATCAGCTGGTTATCTTTTGATATAAGTTCGGGATAAATACGCTATCCAGAGGTGAACAATACGAAACTATTGGAAACCTTGGAAATACCAGCTGGTTACAGATGTCCAGAGCTGAACAATAAGTCCGTTAGAATATAATTTTTTTATTGTTGACCTAATAATACTCGTAACAGAAGAATTTTTGACTCAAAATTTTGACTCTCAAAAAATAGGTCTTCGGTTGGGATCCTTTAAAAAATTAATAAGCTTAACCGACTGGTTTCAAAATCACGAATAAAACTCAAAAATTTAAGGTTGCTGTACCGGGTCTTGACCGGGTTTCTATGATTTTAAGGAATGTTTTTTAAATGCTAAATTTGTTTATAGTTACAGTTATGGTTATGGTTATGGTTATGGTTATGATTATGGTTATGGTTATGGTTATGGTTATGGTTATGGTTATGGTTATGGTTATGGTTATGGTTATGGTTATGGTTATGGTTATGGTTATGGTTATGGTTTATGGTTATGGTTATGGTTATGGTTATGGCTATGGTTATGGTTATGGTTATGGTCATGGTTATGGTTATGGTTATGGTTATGGTTATGGTTATGGTTATGGTTATGGTTATGGTTATGGTTATGGTTATGGTTATGGTTATGGTTATGGTTATGGTTATGGTTATGGTTATGGTTATGGTTATGGTTATGATTATGGTTATGGTTATGGTTATGGTTATGGTTATGGTTATGGTTATGATTATGGTTATGGTTATGGTTATGATTATGGTTATGGTTATGATTATGGTTATGGTTATGGTTATGGTTATGGTTATGGTTATGGTTATGGTTATGGTTATGGTTATGGTTATGGTTATGGTTATGGTTATGGTTATGGTTATGGTTATGGTTATGGTTATGGTTATGGTTATGGTTATGGTTATGGTTATGGTTATGGTTATGGTTATGGTTATGATTATGGTTATGGTTATGGTTATGATTATGGTTATGGTTATGATTATGGTTATGGTTATGGTTATGATTATGGTTATGGTTATGGTTATGGTTATGGTTATGGTTATGGTTATGGTTATGGTTATGGTTATGGTTATGGTTATGGTTATGGTTATGGTTATGGTTATGGTTATGGTTATGGTTATGGTTATGGTTATGGTTATGGTTATGGTTATGGTTATGGTTATGGTTATGGTTATGGTTATGGTTATGGTTATGGTTATGGTTATGGTTATGGTTATGGTTATGGTTATGGTTATGGTTATGGTTATGGTTATGGTTATGGTTATGGTTATGGTTATGATTATGGTTATGGTTATGGTTATGGTTATGGTTATGGTTATGATTATGGTTATGGTTATGGTTATGATTATGGTTATGGTTATGATTATGGTTATGGTTATGGTTATGATTATGGTTATGGTTATGGTTATGGTTATGGTTATGGTTATGGTTATGGTTATGGTTATGGTTATGGTTATGGTTATGGTTATGGTTATGGTTATGGTTATGGTTATGGTTATGGTTATGGTTATGGTTATGGTTATGGTTATGGTTATGGTTATGGTTATGGTTATGGTTATGGTTATGGTTATGGTTGTGGTTATGTTTATGGTTATGGTTATGGTTATGGTTATGGTTATGGTTATGGTTATGGTTATGGTTATGGTTATGGTTGTGGTTATGGTTATGGTTATGGTTATGGTTATGGTTATGGTTATGGTTATGGTTATGGTTATGGTTATGGTTATGGTTATGGTTATGGTTATGGTTATGGTTATGGTTATGGTTATGGTTATGGTTATGGTTATGGTTATGGTTATGGTTATGGTTATGGTTATGGTTATGGTTATGGTTATGGTTATGGTTATGGTTATGGTTATGGTTATGGTTATGGTTATGGTTATGGTTATGGTTATGGTTATGGTTATGGTTATGGTTATGGTTATGGTTATGGTTATGGTTATGGTTATGGTTATGGTTATGGTTATGGTTATGGTTATTGTTATGGTTATGGTTATGGTTATGGTTATGGTTATGGTTATGGTTATGGTTATGATTATGGTTATCGTTTTGATCTTGGTTTTAGTTTGGGTTTGTTTAACTTAATTTCTTCAAATCTAGGTTTTCCATTGCTAAACCTATTTAGTTGAGTCTGCCTTGTTTCGAAAATGTGGTGACAGTTAAGTGGAAAACAAATAAAATCAAGTGTAACAAGTAGAGGACGATTTTCTTAGCATATTAGTGACTGCAGGTCCAGATATTTTGAGTCATGATTCGTTGTTGAAATTGTTAAAATTGGCTACGTTTAACACATGTTGATTTTAATTCATTAATGGGTCAATAAAAACTATTATTAAACGTTGTAGCCCTGACAGTCACATGCATGCAGGCTTATAACAAAATTTGCATTTTTATGATGCTTCCTCCTCTGCCTAAGAATCTCCTCCTTGCAATGTGCTTTCTTCTTCTGCAGACTTGACCTGATTCTCTTCAATTTCGTTTTCTAAAGACATGTGCAAAAAAAAAACAGAAACAAAAACAAACACTTCAATATAAAATGCATGCTCAGGATTTCCTTGCGTCGTTGCAGTCAACGTCGTCTATATAGATTTTATGTCAGCTGCCAGAAGCTGCGGAAACCGAAAGATCTAAAACGAGTTTGATGAAGAATTTTCATCAAACACTCAAACAGATGAGCTATAAAATTTTAATATTAGATTCACTACTCAGCCAGTTTAATTGTTGTTATTCTTGTTGGTGTGACTAATTTGTTTTGTTGCTACTGCCAGTGTGTGTGTGTGTGTGTGGTAAGATTTCTATCATGCCAAATTTCACCTCTAGCTGCCCAAAAGAAAATGTTTAATTTGTGTGTGTTTGTATTTTTTTTTTTTGCAGTATATAATGTTAAATAATTACTTACTTGATTTATAATAACTATTTATATATACAAAGGAGGAAGTTAAGTTCTTCGGTTTAAGTTGATGGACATTTTCAGCACAACTGCACAAGCAAATAAATTGATAGATTGATGCCCATGAATGATGAATGGCGCTGCAAGCTTATCAATTAGTTTTCAACTAGATGTTAGTCGAAAAACTTTAACGAAAACTTGTTGGGAAAACATTTACGAAACATACAAAAAACTTAAGCAATTAAATGGAATCCAAAAATTATTAAAAAAAAAGAATATTCCTACTATTTATGGAATTTAATTTGTACATCTAGTTTTTGCTAAATTCCACCTAGTAGCCTGAAGAAAGCCGATCCAGTTTCCTGTTGCCAATAACGCCTTCATATTCGCTGCAAGCGAAAACCATAGCAACGTACTCAGCTGGCAAGTGTGAATAACTTGTTGAATTAGTTTTCATTTCAATTGCATAATTATGGTCTTGGGTGCCGGCTGCTGAAGTGGGAAACAGCTGTCAGTGCGTCGAAACTAGCTGCGTAGCTGTCAACTTTCGCAATTTTCTATAAAAAGTTAAAGTCAAAATGTATTAACTACTAGAAGATATGTATGTATGTATGTACGAATGTGCATATATATTTTTGTAAATTTTTCCTAGAAATCAGGCTGCTCTAGTTTGGCATAGTTTTGCGCCTTTGGTCATGTTATTTAGGTTTTATAGATTTAAGCACGCGCTAAGATGGAGACGCATGGAGAAGCATGTTGCTGAACACTCTAAGGAGAACATGTTTCTAGCTCATCTTATACTTGAGTGGCAGTTACATAGAGTTTAGATGAAAATGGAAAAAAATCTGAATTAGTTGGTTTCGATTTTCTTCTTAGATGTACATATCAAGATTTTATTTAAAAAGCAGTTAATTTTGTAATTATAAGAATATAGCTTTTTTATACCACAAAATATTGAGTTATTTTTTCAAAAATGAGAAACAGGTTAATTTTGTGTTCATTTCTTTAAAGATTTTCTTTAATAAATTTTTAAAATTGTGTATAAAATTTTATTTTGTTTTCCTTTTTTTTAAACAGCTTTATTATGCAAATATTTTCCCGTATTAAGAAGCTTTTTCAAATTTTTGGAATCGTTAATTTCGTGTCTTGAGTCTTTTGTTCAAAGTTATTCTAATGCACAAAGGAAAACTTATCGAGTTCGTTGCTTAAGTCTTTCGTTTGGTTCAAGCAAGCAATGAAGTTTGTGTCTTAAGTCTTTTATTTTATGTGATGTTAAAACTTGAGTCGTGCCAGCAAGTATATTTTTTATATGTAGTAAAAGGGACCACCGATTTTTTTTAAGCAAAATCATTAAAGCAGGAATTATTTAATTTTAACTATAGTCAGTTAATGGAAGTGTTTTTTATTTAAAACAGCTTGAGACATTGATTGCTATACACACAGCGAAAATATTATATAGCCACTCAAATTTCATTTTAAGAACTAGTATTTTTGAAGAAATTTTTAAATAATTTGTTAACACTTTTTTCATAAGTAGAATATTGGTGGTTCTATATGGCTTTCTATAAACTCATACCAGTGTCTGGGCATTGAATTGATTAAAGAGTGGATCATATTTTGGTTAATTTTTGTCTATTCGTCGCCAATTATAGCGTCTCTTAGCTGCTTGTAGGTAGTTAATTGGTGTCCATGTTGAAAAACTTTGACAACACGGAACAAAGGTTTTCAGTGGAATTCAGGTCTGTACTTATTGCTGTCCATTCGAGTAGTTGGTCGATAAATTTCACCAAAATGATGTCTTACTTATTTGTATTATTTGACTGTTGTGATGGCTTTAAGCATTTTTTGTCTAAGCTGAAATTCAACGGTTTTGCTGCACTCTTCGAACATAAAATTCTAATTTAGTTTATTTTATTTCACTTGCACTCATATTTTCTTTCAGAACAAATCACTTTATGTCATGTTTCTGTCGTTTACTCACTTTGGGTGTTATTTTAACTTACTTACTTAGGTAGCGCTACAACCGTATGCGTATACGTTTTGGCATCGTCTTAGAACTTTTGTCAAGCATATCTGTTCTTCGCTTGTTGGCATCAGTTGGGAACTCCAAATTTCGTCAGATTGTCCTCCATTTGGTACTTCTAACGGAGATGCAGTAGCCCTCTTTTGCGTTGACCGCTACCGAACACAGAATGAAAAAGTTTGAGCGTCATCTTCCATCCGCTCAATATGACCTAGCCTAGCCTGAAACTCGATTTTAATAAGCTTGACTTAGTCGATGTCGGCGTAGCGCTCATGCGGTTTATTACTTGACCTAGCATCTATAGCCACAAAACTAATGATAAGGAAACTTTATAAACATTTCGCGTCATAGTGTAAGAAACAAGGTGGTAGCGTATTTTCCACCTCTCTCACAAAAATGTTCCTTAGATCACCAGATAAATTTTGACATCTGATAGTAACTTTAAAGCAAAACCCATGCCAAACAAACAAATTTTTTCAAAAAAATTAGAGCTTTTGTAAATTTTTAATAATATATTTAATATAAATGTACACAAAAAATAATAACAAACGTTTGAGATGCTGTGCATTGTGAAATGTGCACTCCAATGGCTCCAACCATTGAATTACCTAGATGGATCTTTCCAAGAAGTTCTCCATAACACCACAATACGCCGATGTGGTCAAAGTGCATAATTCTTACTTATCAAATTATCACCCGTTCAATTTCTTACGACTTCACAATTTAGTTAAGAATTTATTTATGATCTTCAAGCTTAAAGCAAACAAAATAAATAATAATTTGAAACTAATCAACAATTTTTATTCTCTGTCAGAATTTTTTGACAGTTCTGGCGAAATTTAAAGAGTGTTGCATATTTTACTGCGTAAATAATTTATAATTTTTGAAATACATACCTCAAACGTATGCAAATGTGATGATTGTAGTAGCTTTTGCTTATTTTTATCACAGCAGCAGGGAAAAAACCTATAAATATTTCGCTGAGTGTAGCAAGTTCTTGCTTGTAATTCTTTAACAGCTGTCGCATTTCAATTTCAGTTTTACATGCATAGCAAAAAGTTGCTTACAATAAAATCAATACATAATATTGACATTCACTGCAAAACTCTCCTTTCTTTGGTACTTCTTTGTTTTCTCTTTTCGTTTTGTTTTGTATACAAAACTAAATGAAAATAAATCAATTGTAAACCTGTGTATTTTTTTTTGCCGATGCCGGTTTTCTAAAACAATTCTTTTTATTCTCAGCTGATTATTCTATTTCGATTATTTCTTGGTTATTCTGTGGAAGCAGCTGGTAGAAGTTTGGAAACTTAATACATGCTGTTTAAATTTATAATAGAGTAGCAAAACAGTTCAACTGTTCAACTGTTGTTGATACTACTGTTACTGCTTTAATTATTTGCTATGCTAATTATGTATTATGATTGTAGAGAAAAAGAAAAACAGATGTTTAACGTACGGATGAATATAATTGAGTTTTTCTTTATTAAAAAAGAAATATTGAACTTGAGTGCATGAATTATATATGCTGCGGTGCCCAGTGAAATGTCTACAGGTACAAATCTTGAGTAAAATTTTCATATGCCCAAAGTTTTTCATCGGCTTAAGGAATCTATAAATAAAAGATGAACCATATAAGTTGATGCATTTAACCGTATTTCCATGTAATGACAAAAAATTTCTCAAAATTTCTTGAAAAAAGTGTTTCAAGTCAAGATAATTTCGAAAGTACAAAAAATTTGTTTTTTTTGGGCGTGGCAAAAACAGCAGAAACGGTGTTTTTCCCATAACTTGGTTAATTGCACTCCGATTTTTACTACTATCGCTTGTTTTTGAAATTAGTATCGGAAACATATGATTTTCCATTAAAGTTTGACATTGCTTTTACTTTCCTAATGAATTTGCCACCAGTTCTTCAGCTCAGAAGAGTGCACAATGTGAGCGGCAAACTAAAAATAGAAAAATAGGCTATTTTAGCATCAAGTAGCGAGCAAAATTAGGGAGCAAAAATATTAAAAATTTAATATAAAATATATTAAAATAAATTAAATGAAGCAAAAGTTATATAAAGTTTGATCGTCAGATTTACATAGAAAATCGTTTGTCTCAGTTTACAAAAAAAAAAAAAAAAACAAAATGGCCATTTCAGCCCTTGAAAGGACTTTGACCGAGCTTCTTATGCTCAATTGTGTTGTGTGTGTTGTGAAATGTTTGAACACAAATGATCGAGAACTGGACCTACATGTTTTATGCCAACTCCGAAAGGCTTATGTTCTCAAGAAGATTTTCGTGGCAGTTTTAACTCTCTGAGGCTTGCCATTGTCTGCAGGGAGGTGACGGCCGAACAGAAAAATTAATTCGACTGAAAAAAACTTTCTGTGTCAGGTGGGATTAGAACCGGTGTTCTCTGGCGTATGGCCACAAACTCTATATTCTTTATTTTTTTCCTTTCGCTCATGTGCGAACGTAGCCAAACTCATACCACATTGAACAAAAAAAATTTGTCGGAACAATACCGACAGTTTTTGAAGTGAGCCGAGCACTTTTTGGTAGAGAGCAAAATTAAAGGTTCGCGATATCATCACGCCTGTTAGCGATGTCATCACGCTTTTAGCTGTTCTTTTCTGTCGGCATTGTACATCATTGATTATGCCGTGGTTATGTTAGGCAAGCATGTTTAGTGAGCTTTTTTTTACTATTGGGGCGATTACCAATCGATTATAGAACCAATTACCGATTACCGAAGCGATTACCAAACAATTACCGAACTAACTATCGATTACCGAAGCGATTACCAATCGACTACCAAACCAATTACCGATTACCCAAGAGATTACCAATCAATTACCAATTACTGAGGCGATTACCAACCGACTACTGAAGCGATAAACAACCGATTACCGAAGCGGTTACCAAACCATTACCGATTACCGAAGCGATTACCAACAGATTACCAATAGCCGAAGCGATTATCAGCAGATTACAAATTACCGAAGCGATTACCAACCGATTACTGACTATCGAATCAGTAACCAACCGATTACCGAAGGGATTACCAAACGAATGCTGAATCGATTACCAACCCATTACCGTTTACAAAAACGATAACCAACCGATTACCGAAGCGATTACAAACCGACCACCAAGCCAATTACTGATTATATTATACTTATATAAACATTAAAAAATAGCAGTTGATACATTCAAAAACGCATAAATTGATAAAAAGAGTTAAACAAGTAGAGCGTTTCTGATTTGCCGTCTTTAGCTACTTTGGAAATTCATAACAGTTACATATGTTATTTAATAGCTTTAAGTTTTCACTTCGGTTGGCACTGCCTCCTTTTTTTCTTTCAATTATTTTATACTGATATTCTATGTGGAAATGAGCCCACAACGTCTGAAACACATAAATTCATCCGTCGCAAGCAGGTAGATTTCTAAAAAAAATATTCGATGCAGTCCTTCTCCGTACTTTAAATTCATTAAAAAAATTGTCAAAATCGATTGAGAAACACGGGGAAAATGGTTCTTCACTGTTTCGCCTTTTCCTATTTATAAATAGATGTATCGTAGAAAAGGCGTTGACAAAAGTTTTGCTTATGTTTTGAAGTATTTTTGTAAATTTTGAAAATTTGTATAATCCAGGTAATATATATTCCACGACATAAAAAAAAAAATAAAAATTTTATCCATTCGAACACACTTTTTTGGTATGTTAGACCTCTTGACTCTCTAACTTGAGTACAAAAATTTAATCCTTTCCGAAGTCTAGTTTCCGAATTACGGACTTCTTCATAAAATCACCAAAAATCTAAATATGCATTTTTTCAAAGAAGATTTGTCAATTGAAAAAAATATTCTTAAAAAAATGTATGCAGTGACGGGGAATTGAATGATTTTTTTAATCATGGTATTAAATGTTCGTCCTCCATCTGACACAGAAAATTTTTTCAATTGAATTAATTTTTCTGTTCGGCCGTCACCTCTCTGCAGACAATGGTATACTTCAGAGAGTAATAACTGCCGTGAAAAGCTTCTTGAGAACAGAAGCCGTTCGGAGTCGGCGTAAAACATGTAGGTCCAGTTCTCGATCATTTGTGTGCAAACATTTCACATCACACACAACACAATTGATCATAAGAAGATCGGTCAAAGACTTTTCAAGGGCTGAAATGGCCATTTCGTTGTTGTTGTTGTTATTAAATGTTCGTAAGAAAAAAAAACCAATTAAATTTTTTTCAAAAAATTTAAATAAGTCACGATTTATTTTTAATTTTTTGCTTGGAAAAAAATTTTAGAAATCATGAAGTGAGAAATCATTTTCAAAAAAAAAAAAAATTTTATTTTAATGTGATATAACTCGATAACTCAAGCTTGTGTATAAAATATTGGTTATGTGCCAAGACTAGTTTCCGACATACGCACGCTGAAGAATAATAAGCCTTCCCAAACATAATTTGCAGGAAGTATAATATGTTTCTGCATGTTTCTTGGAAACAAATAATCATAATTGGTTCCACATATAATACGATTAATTAATGCAATTTTTCTTTATTTACATATTTGCATCTTAACATTATTTAATTGTACCTTAGTACTTGTTGTTTGAATTAAAAAACAATATAATTTGTTTTAAAGAAAATATGTTTACATATAAATATATTGTAATTATAAATGGACTGAGAACACTTTTAGTCTATTACTATTTGTTTGCTTGGAAATATAATTTAGTGAGGAATAACATGCAATATTCACGGACAAATATATATTAATTGGAGAATACATAATTTAATTGCAGTCAAGCAATTATTTTCAAAACGATAATTAAGAAGAACATAATATATTTACTGATGATGACACTATACTTACTTGGAAACATATTTTAGCAAAAGAAATGCCACAAGTTGTTAAAAAGTTATGTTGAGAAGTAATCATATTATGTTTATCCGACATTACAATAATTTTTATAAGCACACGTTTTCTAGTTGGAGAAAACATAAAAACAAGTTGCTTCAAAACTCACCTATTTTTGCTGCCGCCTTATTTTTCTTTTATTTTGTTTTTTATTTTATTAATTTGAAAACACCAACACTTTTAATTTAAACCAACATTTTCAGAAACACTTTTAACAAGAGCTCAACTTTTCAACACGTTTGGCGCGGCTGCTTGTTACGAACAAGCGCATAAAGCAACAAGATTTCCGCGAGTTTTCGTGCAAGTGCAAAAGAAACAGATATATGTATGCCTAGGCGAAACACATAAAAGAAAGGAGTTCTGTTTGTTTTAAATTTGCAAAGTTCTGTTCTTTTTGAGTTTAACAGTGATGCAAATATATTAGTGGTATTCAATGAACGACGTATTTGTGATGTAAACTGCGTATGTGTGGTAAAATGTATGAACTTACGGCACATACACTATTTACACCACAAATACGGCGTTAATTGAATACCACTATTTTATTGGGTAGAAACACACAATTCTATTTTGTCACAAGCATGATGTTGACGTTAGTTTTGTAGCTAAGTCAATTATATTTATGTTGGAGACAACTAATATCTTTTTATATCGAAAAATAATGCTATTGAAGGAAATTTCATAATCATTAGGTGGTTCCCTCTGAATATTTTGTTTTTGAAACCAAACATATATAAACATATTATTTCTGTGCTTGCAGGTTAAGTAAAATTATATTAAATTTGTATGCAGTCTTTAATCCAAATATAATGATCATATGCAAAGTTACACCTTGCTTTGCCCAAACGATATTTCATTGCTAAAGAGTTTTTTTTTTTAAAATTTGTATTGAAAATCATAACTTTTGTTTCTTCAAGTAAATTTAGATAATTATATCAATTTTTTTAAAGAGGATAATATCAAGTTTTGTCTTTTAAAGTCTCATTTGTATTATTTTTTTAACTTATTGGGTTCTTTGATTGGGTTGGTTTTAACCTCGAAAATCCCCCATGACGTCGGGCCTGATTTAGTAGTTCCCAAATCATCAGAAAGATGTTCGTAATACAAATCATAGCATAAATAATAATAATAATTAAGTTCCTAGCACATTTTTTAGTACGTATTTCAGTATTTTTCAATTCATAATTTATCTTGGTCAATTCTCTGGTTCATAGGAATAATTTTACTTTAAATGACCATTTCTATAAATCATTTTTGGACTCACAGTATAAACTGCCATATATCAATAATTTTTATGAAATTTATTAAAAACTTTCATTAATTTTTTTTACAGTAATTAAAATTTCCAGCTTCAACCAAATTTGTAAAAGATACCTCAAAAATGACTTCAACCCGACTGTATCCTCCGAAAACATCACACTACCTATATTTGTGTGTTCTGCTTATGATACAAATAACATTGTCACACACACAGCACACAAGTGCAACTACAGATGGCAGCAGTGTTGGTAGTAGTAGTACTACAATAACACACAACCAGCGACAACAACAACGAGCAGAAGAAAAACCTAATATCGAACATCAAAATCGGCTCATCGATGATGTAGAACATGAAGAGTTCATAGATAGCGACTCGAATCAACCGCATTCACGTAAAAAACGTTTGGTATGGATCACAGACGATGGCCGTCTGGCTCTGCCGCCTGGTACTTCTCTAACCTTCACACCCACAATAGCAATGCCGTTGGTGCGGCATCCACCCGAAGGTTTCTTCTCGAATATTTCCATCAGTTTTCCAGTGACAAGTATGTGTGATTGTAATATTTTTGTAAATAATAAAAAAAGAAGAAAAAATAAATCTTCTTAGTTGACTTCGATAAACTGGGTCTGACGGATAATCAAAATCCGCTCGGTGATATTCCGCCCATTTTTGCGCGCTCGTTTGGTCATTCAGCGGGCAGAATGTTGGGTGAATATGTTTCACGTTATCTGCATTACAAACGCAAGCGTGATCTGACGGAACAGAGCAAGCCCAGCTTTCGCACCAACTCCAGATTTGCTATTAAGGAGGAAGAAAGCGCAAAAAGTGAGGAGAATAAGTTTCCAGAGCTGCCGGAGCGATTTAAGCATATCTTTCATGGCGGCGAAAGGTATGTTAAAATTGTCAAAATAACTGTACATTTCATGGTATTTTTTGTTTCTCAATGATATGTATAGAGTGATGCTTTATGGCGTGGTGGAGGACTTCCTATCTACATTTGGCTTGAATGGCAAAGCTTGCCTGCTACGTACCATCTGTGAGGTGCACTCAAGAAATTTAGAACATTTTGGTGTCTTTGGTGAAATAACCAAACTGTTCTTAACGTGTGTAGATTAGCAAAATAATTCAAAGAATTTCATTGATGTTTGTGTGGTGCTTTTTTTCAGTGTGACAAAATCCCGCTTTTCGGATTTAATACCGGAATATGTGCAGGCGCAAGAAACTGGCGAAGGACGTCAGGCACCTGGTGAATGCTTTCCATACCACCGAGAATGTCCAAAGAGTATTTTCCAGGGCTTGCAGCGCCATAAATACAGGTATATGATGAGGATAGACAATAGTCCGACACATAATCGCCAAATTAATGTAAACGTTAAAAAGAATATTACAGAAGAAGCATTGTTCTAGCTTTATCTGTATATGTCTTCAATAAGTTTAAAATAATTTTTGTAACGAATCTAATGCTACGTTCACATTGAGAGCTAAATGCGCATTTACGAAATTGAATGTATATATTTGTCTCTTTTACTCTTACAAGGAGCATACGGCCACGCATTCTAAATTGCATTTAACGAAATGCGCATTTAGCCCTCAGTGTGAACATAGTATAACTTTGTAACGGTTCGTCTTAGAATTGTGTTTATTAGACTGTTTCTTACGTCAAAAAAATGTTGCACACGCCAATTTGGTGATTAGGGGACGAATAGCTTTTATTCAGTGTAAATAATGTGTATAATTTTTGCAGTGAGCCTGAGCCTGATAGTAATCGCGGTGAATACCATGAGCAGGAAGCTACAGAAATTCTTTCGCAGAACATACAGGACAAGCACGATAACTTTAAATCCAATGAAATTAAGTTTAAAGCTAGCAAAGGATTGCTTTCCATGTAGTGCGCTGTCTAATTTTCTTCAGCACAATCTAGTTTTTTTTTAATAATGTAGCAAATTTAATTAATTTTTGTTTTGTAATTATTTCTTTATCTATTTATTTATTTATTTGCATAGTTTTAAGTTTAAGTAATATAGTTAAGTGCAAATTGTAAAAATATTTCAATTAAATGAGTGCATCTTGAAAGTCATTTGCTTATAGTAAAATTGTAAATTAAAGTCGTTTTAAGTAAAATCGATGTTAAAATAACTGTAAATATTATGCTTTTTGTATATATTAAAAAAAATCCAAGCAATATATTAGTGTAGTTTATGTTAATTTAATAAATTTTTACTTATAAAAGTGTATTTTTTTTATAAAGATTTGTATAAAGGATATAATTTTTATTCTTATGAAAGTTCAAACATGCGGCACCATACGTCACGCGGGGTACACATTAGCGATCAAAAGTGACACATATCCTCAATTTCTCTCTTTTTACGCCACTTTTTTTCGTCAATCAACAGGCAACCACAAAATTATTTGTGGTTGTGTGACAGTCAGCGGCCATATTTGTTGAAGTTTTGAGCATCACTCACTCATGTAATGTGTACTCACTTTAACAGTTCTTTTGGCGATCATAGTTTGTAAAAAATAATATAAAGTAGAAATTTGTTGTGCTTAGCGTAGACACCTGCCGTGTAGGCTTAATTCTACGTGGTTCCATAACAACGAAACAAACTGTCTGTCAGCGCCCCTTTGAGAGTTCAAAGGTACCAAATGAGCTCCATGTTGTGATGACACTACGCAACTCTTGATGATGGTGGAGACCTATCTAAAACCTCTTTCGTACTAAAGGTGCCCGGCTTGAGAGTGCAAACCACACCGAGCTCTGCCCATGATGTGGTTAGTAAGCTACAGTCACCACTAAAGACTCCCTGAAAGTCCAGTCCATTCCAGTCAGCCTAGCCATGGCAGAGTTATAAGGTAGGGCCGACTCGGAGAGGAATGAAGTAGAAAGCAGAATAAAGCGGGCTAGATGTCAAAATCATGTCTGTTTATCGCGAATTTCTTTATGCTCACGTTTCGCAGTTGTTTTTAGATTAAAACTTTTACAGGTTTTTTTTTACAATTTTAAGACTTCTTTTACATTTTATTGTTTTTATTACACTTTTTTATAATATTTTCACTCAAATTATCACAATTTAACACCCGCGACCGCACTGTTTGCAACTTGGAAACATAAAAAATTTTCTTAATTTGAAATTTCTACGAAATTCGTCGTTTTGACAACTAACCAACCTTTTCATTATCCAGTCTTCGTTCGACGCGTGAGGGCACTAAGCAAAGCGGCCCTACCTTATAGTTCTGCCATGAGCCTAGCAAGCCCAAGGTATATTTAACAAGGTAGTTTCGTCTCGGAGCGGTGGGTACCGCAGCTGTCAAATACGTAGAATATCATAATTTGCAAAGTTCGTTATTTGTTTTGCTTTTATTTGTTAAAACCTGGTTTTGACAGATGCGGTACCCAGCACAAGAGAGAATTTGAACTACTAACACTACCTTGTCTTATTCTACCATGTAGCAAGCCCATCACAACTTTTACTGGTCTTTTATTCGAAGTATAAAAAAATCAATAGTAAAATACGTAGCCAAATGACAAGATATGATTGCCGCGGCGCGCCGTTTGTGAGAAAAAAGTCAGCTGCCAGGGCTACATTGCTGCTTGTACCTTGGTGCACATTATCACTCAAAATGTCTGTTAGGTGCATGTTACACGATGAACACAGACAAATTTGTCTGTTGTTTTCGCGGTTAAAAGAAAAACTGCAACAGGAAACAGACAAATTTTGTAAACGTCCCGAAGCTGAAAACAATTTCGACAACAGGCAGAAAACAAGTATTGAACAGAAAATAGAGAGAAAATGTATTCTTCAGCTTTGCCAAACAGAAATATTAGTTAGCATACCATGGATAAGACAATGAATAACAGAAAAAAAGATGACGAGAATTCCAAAATTTGGCTGTCTGATTACTTATCTCAAAAAAAAAAATATATATAAAGAAAATCCTGTATTTTGTTGCCCCCTTTAAGAAGTCTGTATTTTTCTGTTCCTTTCCTTAAAAAAAAATTCTGACCTCTAAAATTGAATCGTGTCTTTTTCTCGAAGATGCTGACTTCAAAAGTAGAAAAAATGCAGAACTTTTGCACTCTCCAGACCGACGATTTGAAAATTCTGCCCTCAAATGCTATCAACTAAATATACAAAAAAGTGGCATAAAGGGCAAACATTTAAAATTATCTTTGATATTTCATTAAAGTTTAAGCTCTTTTAAAGTCCCTTTAGACGTGCAACTTAGTGAAGATCTGGTTGATAAACTGGTTGCTGGTTATTGAAAATAAGTCGTGTGTAGATGAGTTAAGGTGTTATTTTCAGTTTTTCAATCTAAAAAACTGACCTAAGCGTTTGTAGAAAAAAACCATAAACTAGTCTTTCAATCAGCCCTATTGTGAATAAAATTTCGCTCGGAATTAAAAAACCAAATTTTCGTATATTTAGCAATGTTCACTGAATTTTTGAAAAATTTTAATACAAATATTTGCATTCTTCGTCAAATTTTAAGATCGCAAGAAAACAAATCTTTAAAAGTATTATCCTCTGTCTAAAAAAATTAAAGTTCACTTTCTCAAATCCGGGAAAAATTCTATAGGGAAAAAAATTAATAGGGCTGAATAAATTTTTTGACTAATTGCTCGTCTATAGGGCTCTTTACGGAGCACATCAAAATTAACTCAAAATATTTTTGACAAACATGTCAGAAATTTATCATTAGCTGCATTCCCGTGGCACTGGATCAGATCAAATCTCAGTGGAACAGTTTTAGTTCAAATTTATTACAATTTGGCATCACTGGCGATGAAATGCCAAATTACGAATGCGAGCAGTGAGACGAAAATTCGAATAAGAGTAATTCAGATTAGCCAGCTACGTTCGTTTTGAAAAAAGTGCTTTAAACTTGGCAGCATTTTAAGATCAGAAATAGAGCCAGGAAAAGAGCTGGTTCTAATTTTTGTTTTTGCATTGCAAATAAAATAGAGCCACGCTCTAGATCAACGACCACGGGAATGCAGCTATTATTTCTGACCACTTCTCGACTAATAACACGACAACATTTTTTAAGCTTACATTATATCAAAATGTAAGACATTCTACTCTCAGAGAGTTAATTGAAACTTTGTTGTTGGTGCATTAACTTTTAACCAAGAAACAAGTTTTGCCATTTTTTAACAGTTTCATCGAGGTTTTCTAACGGCACATTTTAGGCCATTACACAAGGAAAGCAACTGGAATCATATAGAGTGGTCAATTCGAAAGCTGGTGATTCCTTGGGAAGACACAAGCAAAAATCGTACGGGAGGAGGGGGTCTATTCTCACTTACTTTCTAGTTAGTAGCAACAGTATGTAAAAAAGTCAAATTTTAAAGTAAAATTACTTCTCACACAATAACCTTGAAAGTAAGATAACTATGAGAGATTTTAAGAACACAATTTATCAGTATCATTAAAAACAAAAACTTATTTATGGTTTTTGTACATACAAAATATAAGAGTTAATTAAACTCAAAAAAATACTTTGCTTTGTTTTGCAAACGTTATTAGTTCAAATGCGACTTTCTCAAAATTTTATTTACGCAAATTTTTCTTTTTATAACGTCGTACAAAGCTTTCAGTTCTGATCAATGGATCATATCGCACCCTATCTACAAAAATGCACAACTTAACATTTTAAAAATTTAAAGAAAATCAAAAAAACATTTTTTGTTTAAAGAACTCCATAGAAAACAAGAGGCAAAATGATTTTTTTTTATTAAAGAGTAAGGAGATGAATGAACAATTTCGATAGTTGATGGAGGTAATCACTACGAATAGTGAGTGGTTAGAGTGCGATATGAATGCCCACTTTTTCTGGCTATAAGGGACGGATCCGGTGGCAGTTTAAATTTTAGGATATGATGGTTTCTGGAAATAATCTTAAATCTGCTGTTGTAATTTTAAAATTCAAAAAGATGAATCCAATATGGCTGAGGAAATTTTAAAATGCTATTTTATATTTTAGATAATTATTTTCTTTAATTTTCAATCTACTTAATATTTATATTTATTTTTAAATTTATTTGAATTTATTTCAAATAAATCTCTTAACACGTAGATGCAGTATGTTACGTTTTAACACACATATGTTTTAATGTCATTTTAAAAATATATAAAAATAAATTGAATAAAAAATTATATGTATCAAAAAAGTTTCTATTATCATTTTATTAAGCATTGCAATATGAAATTTCCCAAAAAAATTATTCTTGCCTTCGTTGACGAAATTTTATTTGAATTTTCATGTTATTTACTTGGCAAATTTTACTTCATGTTTCCATCTTGCTTTCGTTGACAAAATTTTTTTTAAATTTTTCTCTCAAAGTTTCGTCGGCGAAAATTTGGACACTCGTATTAAATTTTCGTGTATGATTTGTATGGGCGACTCCACAAATTTCTTCGACGATGTGGACGATTTCTTTGTGCATGAATCTTCAATGAATCCTTTAAGAAACAGTCAACTGGGTATGTATGAAACTTGGCGTGTATTTTATGAACACGACTGCATTAACACCAAAGGAATTCAAGACACAAACCATATTTAGAATTATATTCTATACACAATCCGACTGGCATTGTTCAATGTGACTACGCAAGAAGCTCAACGATACAAAAACCACGCGTGCTCCAGCGCTGATTGAATGAGAACAGCAACAAATAAGCGAAAATTTTATGTTGTCAAAATTCAATTGAACGGTCAACTAGCCGATGGTGTCATTTTTATTGTTGCTGAAAAATGTAAAGAATAACCTTTGGCACAGAATTTTAACTGATATCAATTGTGAAACCAATAGAATTGAATCAATCATCAAAGTGTGAACACAAAGTCAAAAAATAACTGCAAAACTAAACGAGTTCTCAGCAAGTCATTAGCACAACATAAAATTTCTGTTTCCAAAACAAACCCGTGAGTGTGTAGACTTTTCCTCCAGATTGGGTGAAAACGTCTAAGAACATCGCAACATATCGTCTTAGAACATTATATTGAACAACAGCAAGAAAAAAAAAATCGCCCGGAAGTTTCTGCACTGAAAGGCTGACATACGGAATACGCCTTCTTTGTGTATGATTAGGTTGACGCTGTTGACTTTTACTATATGTATTAGCGCCGCAGCGCTTGTAAACAACGTCATCGAGCTATCAACGATCTTCAAAATCATGATTACGGCGCTGAAAGCTACACACAACTAATACACCTTGCCTTAAGATAACAACGATTGGTGCCGCCGTGCCGTATCACCTGTTTGAATTCCTTCTGCATTCATTCTGCTGTTCTACCGGCTTGCTACCGGCTCTAATGACCATTCCAAGCATTATCATCGGTGAATTACGTGGCTGAACGTAGCTGATAAGTGTTGTGTTGTAAAAAAAGTTGTTGTCGATGAGTGACTGTACAATGGATGAGCCAATTTTGAACATGCATCAACAGCTGACACAATTTCAAGCGCAACCATCGCCCACTAATGGCTTGCTAAGTCATCAATTCTTGGCTGCAAGTGCGGTCGCTGCGGACATCAGCTCACAAAGCGAGGACTCTGACGGTGAATATTTGGATAACAGCGTGGAGCTGCGTGGTTATCTGAGCAAATGGACCAACTACATCTACGGTTGGCAGCCACGTTATATTGTGCTAAAGGATGGCACTTTATCTTATTACAAATCCGAGTCAGAGTCTGATTTTGGCTGTCGTGGCGCCATAAGCTTAAGCAAGGCTACGATTAAGGTGGGTTGAAAGTGTTAATTAATATGTTGCTAACGCATTAATAGCTATTTTTAAATGCATTGTAAGAGAAACAGTGTTAATTGGCTACAGATGAGGATTGCCGAATAAATTATTCTAAGTGGCATCTAATTTAAAATTGTGTTATTTGACTGTAATGACGGTTTTAATAAGCTTATTTATTGTATGATTATTGAGAAATCCTGAAGCAACATTAAGGCTACTCATCATCTAGGAACGCCCATTCTTGTTAGATTTTTCTATTAATTATCCAGTGGAATAGTTCTTATATTCTCTTATCAGAAGCTTTATCAAAACGATTTATTATCACTATAATCGCATCGATTTTAATTGCATGAAACATAGGTTTCAATAAAAAATATATTTTTAACAGCTTTTGATGGAGTATAGAAAGTCAAGAATAACTAAGTTGCTTGCACGTGTTTTTGCCTATTCCAAAAAATAGTTCAAAGAATCTGTATCACATTCTGTGTAAAAAACAAAATTAAGTGCACCCAGATTCGTCACCAGTTATGACCCTGTAGAGCAAACCGAAAGTTTACAATATTTTTTATTAAAACGAGCAATGAGAGTTTATCTTCCTGCTAAAAAGGCAATTGATTTATAGAAACAATATTTTAAACACAATAATAATTTATCATCAATAATTTTTTCGAAAATTAAAGGAATGCATAAAATTTAATGATCGGTCTATATCAGATTTATGGTTTGGTTACTTTTCATTCTTCCCAGATAGATAGAGGGGGATTGATGAAATATTATAGTTTGGCGACGAGAAACTAGAGCCGCACAAGTGGAAAATTGTAGATCACACTTTCTTAGTGAATGCAAGTACGGAAAAAAATTAGTTAAGAGTACCTTTCTTTGCCTGGAAACAACCTGAACCTAATTTATTAAGAATTTGTGGTAGATAATGGGTTAAAAATGACTAGAAAATTCGTAAAAAGTAGTGGTTGAATAAAAATTGCTAAATAAATATGTGTGATTTGACAAAATAACAGAAAAAGAGGTCACTTAATACACCAAATATTTTAACAAAAAAGTTCTTGTTTTTGACTTTAAATAAAAATGGTTTATCTTTTTTGTATGCATTCACTTGAAAAACATTGTTTTAGCTCAAAATCTTAAAAAAATATTTTAAATTAGTTTGTTTTTTTTTTTTACATAAATCTATCTGCTAAGCAGCAAAAGGCTAAAAAGCTTAAAAGTGAAAAAAATGTTTATAACTTTGAATATACAGACATTAACCAATTCAAGCTGATAACAGTTTTGTATATAGGTACATATGTACATAAAAAGATAAAGATTTTATTTTATAGCAATTAAATAATAATTTTTAAATTTCGGCCTTTCTTGGTACGCGCTGGGGTGTACATCATAAAATTTTATCTTTATTGAAAATTTTTTAATATAACATATTTGATAATTATCGGTCATGTGCTGAAATTTGCAATATTTTAATCTAACCAGTAATCTCTGATAATTAGCTCAAGTGTGTTCTTTTTTCATCTCTATTTCTATCAACAAAACCTCATTGGGCTGAAACCTAATAAAAACGTGTTCATTAAGATTCAATTAATTCTATTTTTGTGCACTTGTCTTGAATAAATTAATGTGTATATTTTAAATAAAAATTTTCAACGTTCCATTCCAACTTCTCTTTCCAACAATTTCAACACTTTCTTTATATATCGTTCGAGTAGAAGCAAACAATTCAACGTGACCCTGACTCAGTGCAAAGTAATCAATTAAGTAAATCATTTTAATGTAAAACCCGCGATTGCTACACAATAGGGTGCGCGTTTGTATGTGTGTGTGCATGCTTCATCAATTAAGCATTAAATTAACTATAAATGAAATTAAGTTTTTTTTCGCTGATATACATATAAAAATATGAAATTCTTGTTTTTATTAAGCAATTATAGAGTATATTTATTGTATATATTAATGCTGTAATATATTTATGTTTTTATCTTCATTTTTAGTCACATGAATCCGATGAGCTGCGCTTCGATGTGGTCGTCAATAATTACAACAACTGGTGTCTGCGTGCCGACACGCCTGAAGATCGCATGCACTGGGTTGAAGTGTTGCAATTGTACAAAGAAGATACTGCCAGCACAGATACTACCTCGCTGCGTCGTCATGGCAGCACCATGTCCTTGCAATCGAATACTGTGTCGGTGGCCAGCGGCAGCAGTCTTAAGCGCACACAAAGAAACCTTAAGGAAAAAGTTGGTGAAATTGAAACATATAAGGATATATTGTTTGGACAAATCGAAACTTTGCAACGGTGCGTCTTACTATTTATTTTCCGCCATAACATATTAATTTATTATTTCCAATTTACAGCTATTTTGATGCTTGTGCCGATGTTAACAAAGCTATTGGCAAGCCACTCGATTTGGGTGATGGCCTAGCTCCCATTGATTTCAAGGTACATCTATTTTTTTTTGCTTTTATTTTGTTGATATAATCATTTATGGAATGCTGTTTTTGCCAGGGTGAATCTATAACATTTCGCGCCACCACATCTGGTGTTATTAACACCTTGCAACACTGTCTGGAAATTATTGCTGAACGCGATGAGTCGTGGAAAAATAAACTTGAACGCGAAATTGAAAAACGCAAGAAGATCGATGAAATATATAAGTAAATCGATAATTGCTTATTTCTTTGAAATCGAGACTTAAATATATTACTTACAGAAAGCACAAAGAGGAAATTGAAAACATTAAACGTATATCTTATCCTGGTCCGGACTTTGAGGTAATTGAATTTATACATAACGAATTTAAGGAAAAGTTTTAAATTTAGTTCTTAAATTACCACTGATCTTATAGTAGTGGTAATAGTAAGAAATAAGAAGAAAAATAGAAGAGGACAAGAGTGTTTCATTAGAAGTTTTGGTCCCAAAAGTATCCGACGTAACAAAGAAAACACAATAAAGGGATCCAAGTCACAAATTTTGCGTGAAATTACCTGCGTAGCTTAAAAATTCTTGAACATAATAGGTGTCACTTTTATTTAATTCATTGTTCTCAGTCTTAAAATAAATCTCATTTGTCAAGGAAAAAATGCCAAATAGCAGCAAAAAATCGAAGTTGAAAGAAATGTTGGCTCAAAAAGCTTTTGAAAAGAAAAGAAAGGTTGCCTTTTACGAAGTCTTATTATACGCATCAAATTTGGTGCGTAAAGTTTTAGGCAAATCGTTTAGTAAAGTTCATATAAAAAAAATTGACATTGCGTTAAAACTTGTCAATTACGCGGTTACTCAACCCATACGCAGTGACTTGAATTCCCCTAATAAATTTGGGAACAAATATTTTTATATTTCAACATAGTGTTCTTTCAGCTCTCCACACTTTTCCCAGCAATGTTCAATAGCTTCGATACCCTGTTTAAAGTGAGAAATGTCGAGCGTCTCAAAATAGCCATAAGCCGCAGATTCAACCTCTTCATTGTTGGCAAATCTTTGTCAACCGAGCCATTTTTTCAAATTTGGAAAAAGAAAATTATCCGAAGGGGCTAAATCTGGCGAATAGGGTGCGTGAGGAAGCAATTCGAACTTTAATTCATTGATTTTGGTCATCGCAATAGTACAATGTGTGAACTGGTGCATTGTCTTGAAACAAGATCACTCAAGCGCTGCAATAAGTGCGCATAATACTCGCCATTGATTGTTTTTCCTTTTCGAAGATAATCAATGAAAATTATTTCACGCGTATCCTAAAAAACTGAGGCCATGACTTTGCCTGCAGATGAAACTGTCTTTAACGACCAATTTCTGAAGCGGATGATCACTGGTGATGAAACGTCGGCCACTTTCGACAAAATAAATCAAAAACGGCGCGAACGGGAGCCAAGCCAGGATTGGCGGTCAGGAAAGTTTTATTGTGTTTGGTGGGTTTGCTACGAAATCATCTACTATGAGCTGCTCCCAAACTCTTTAATTCGGGACAGTCAATAATTGAACCATCTGAATGAATCAATCGCCCAGAAGCAGCCAGCTTTGGCCAATAAAAGAGAAATTGTGTTCCATCAGGACAACGCCAGACCACACACATCGATAGTGACTAGTCAAAAGCTCCGAAAGCTTGGTTGGGAAGTTCCTATGCATCCACCTTATAGTCCGAACCTGGCACCAAGTGATTACCACCTGTTTATGTCTGGTGAATGATTTTGTTGGTAAAACCATTCGCCTCAAGAGAAGCTTGTGAAATTTACTGCCCCATTTTTTTGCAAAGAGAAAAATACGTTTCTGTGAGAGAGGCATTATTAAAAAATCTTCAAAACGACAATAAGTTATCGAGCAAAATGGTACATATTTGAACTAAATCGGGTCATTCTAACTATGCTAAATAAAGCCTTAATTTCATGCAAAAATAATAGATTTATTTTTACTGCACAAAATATATCCTTTTTTAATAAAATGGTCTCAGCTGTTCTCGTCTTATTATGCTTCTAGAAAACAGTGGACTTAGCAGGAAGGCGTAGCAAATCGCTTATAGTTAGTTCATTATTTAATTTTATAATTTTTATTTTTTTAATAAAATAACATTGTTTGAAGCTTTTTCTCTTCAAATTCCTTGAGTATTTCTTGCTATTTGATTTTTTTCGCATTTATTGGGCGTCAAAAGTAGATGTGACTTATTTCATATAACTTATACAAATTTTATTAGAATAACGAATATTTTGGTACTTAAATCGTCCAAATCGGTTCAGTGGTTCTCACATGAAAGTGGGACATACCTGCAACGTCACAAGCTATTTTTATAATACTAGCAGGTCACAGTGGACCGCGGCTTCGCCCTGGATGTTTTTTCTTTATCAATAAAGATCGCTAACACATTTTTGTTTCTCTTTGAATGAGGGTGAAGAGATATAAGACGCATAAACTTCATATAAAAAGCAATCCTAAACACGCTAAAGGTAATCACTGAATCGCCTTAAGACAACACATGTCAAACTAAATAAAAAATTTGTTCTTTAGTTTTAATTTGTTTTGATTTGTTTTGCAGCGCAGGACTGTATATAAGTATATGTAACTCACTTTTCGCCTTGTTCGAGGTTTGTCTTTTTTTTTTTCTACTGCTAGCTGAGCATAAAAAGTGAAATGTAGAGACTCTCGCAACACAAATGCTTGAAAAGAAACGATAAAGCAATGGGTGGCTACAAAGATAATTTCTTAAAAAATTTAACACTTTAATTAAAAATACTTATTATTAAAAACTCAAAAGGAAAATGACATTTTAAAACATATTTCATAAAAATCGGTCAAGTACTTTTTGAGCTTACCTGAAACAAAAATTTGTTTCAACAACTATTACAACTATTTACGGAGGTGAAAGGTTATGTCGAGCTGAGCAAAAAATCGTATGGGAGAGGGGGGGGGGGGGGTCTATTTTCACATTTTTAGTAGCTACAGGATTAATTAATATTTCACGACCTTGATTCACGTTATTGTTTCTAGCACAAAAACCAAGTTACGGAAAACTTTTTTTGATAGCTCATTGCAAGGCAATAAAATCACATTTTCAACGGTATATCAACAAACAGCACCGACATAACTGTTACCAAGCAGTGCTCGTTCAAAGATGAAATCAATCGGTTGAAACTACCAAATTTCAACTTTGAATGAAATTTTTTTATAATCAATTTTGTAATTAATTCAATTTTCTTTTCAATGATACCAAAAACATAAATTTATCTTAAAATATAAAAAAGTTGGCTGTACTAAAAAAATTATACCTATTAGAAAATAATGGTAAATAATGACATTGCAATTACTTATGCAGTAGATAATATCGTTTTTTTCTAATATGTATACTTTTTTTAGTACAGCTAACTTTTTTGTTTTTTAAGATACATTTATGTTATTGGTGTCATTGAAAAGAAAATTAAATGCATTACAAAATTGATTATATAAAAAATTTCATTTATTACACGAAATTCTGAGATATTTGCATTCAAAGTAAACATTTGGTAGTTTCAACCGATTGATTTCTTTGATCTTTGAACGAGCACAGCTTGGTAACGGTTACGTCGGTGCTGTTTATAGATATACCGTTGAAAAGGTGATTTTATTGCCTTTGCAATGAGCTATCAAAAAAAGTTTTTGCTATTCTAAGTTACTCTGTAACTTAGTAACATAGTTTTGTGCTAGAAACAATAACGTGAATCAAAGTCGTGATATATTTATGAACCCTGTAGCCCCTAAGAATGTGAAAATAGACCCCCCCCGCCCCCTCCCACACGATTTTTTTCTCAGCTCGACATAACATTTCACCACCGTAAATAGTTGCACTCAATTGCGGGACACCCTGTATAATAGTATAGAAGTAATATACCATAGATATACATTCAAACTATAAAAAATATTTTGTCTCTAAATTTGTAAACTATTGAACTATTTCTGTACTCAATATTAAAAGCTTTCAATAACAATTTTATGCCTATCTGCAACAATGTTATTATCCTCATTTTGCCTCCATACAATCGTAATGTTAATTTAATCACCAATTATTGCTACTGCTTTCAGTTTCAATTTTACGGTTAATATTTCATTTCTCAACACTCAAGATTAATTCAAACATAAAAACAAAAAGCAAACAAACAATTAATCAAACGAACAAAACAAACAACAAGTGTATCAAAGCAATGTCAAGATTTTTAGGCCAAACACGTTTGTTTTAAGTGGGAATCGCGATGGTCAATGATGGTGAACGCATAAAAAATAAAAATACCAAAAATCAAATTTAAATAAACAAATACGACGCGCAATATTAAAAAGCAAGCACAAAAAGAAATTGGAAAAAACACACTGGTAACACTGCCACCACAGCCGCCAGAGAATGTTTCAAATAATGTTATTAACATTCAATATTTAAGCACTTTATTTGTTATTGGTTTTTGTTGAATTTATTTTGCTGGTAATGTGTTTAGTTTTCTATGGGTTATTTCTAGCATTTGTCTCATTATTGCAACAAAATCAAATATTTTAAGTTATTTGCTTTAGATGCTTACCTTTTTTTTTACAAATTAAATCTTTTACTTTTTGTGTTCCGATTAAACTTCTATAATAAACTTGAATAATTTTAGAGTAATACACATTATTTTGATTTGCTATCTAATATATAATTTGTACAATAATCAATAACTGAATCTTCTATATAAAATTGTGATAAATATTAAAATATGTAGCATTTAATTTCGTTGAAAGAAAATATATAGAAAATATCGATAATAAAATAAAATCATGGTGTAAGAAAACCAGGTGGTAGCGAATTTTTCACCTCTCTCACAAAAATTGTCCCCGCATCTAACAAAAACAGTAGAAATAAATGGCTGCGTTCAGCAGGTACAACCATGTTTCAATCATTGGCTACATTCAGCGGAAAATTTGCTACGTAGCTGTTGAACAGCTTTCGGGCTGAATGGTATGTTGCATAAAGTGCTCGCACAATATGTTCCCTGAGCGGTCGCCATCTTAGGTAGCGAAAATATTTTATGCTACTTGAGTTGAGCGGCTTACGCTTACTTTATTTTGACAGATAAATATACCAAATATTAAATTTATTAATACTAAATTATTGAATTGCTTAGTAGTGCTTTTAATTTAAACTATTTTTTTGAAACGTGTGCACACAGAACATATAAAAAATAAATTTGAGACAAAAAGCATTTATTGTCGAACAACTGTTTGCCGTTTGACGTTTCGAAAAAAAAATAGTTCAGCAGAAAGGAACACTTCATGGTATAATGAGACAAGGTAGTGTTAGTAGTTAAAATTCTCTCTTATGGTGGCTACCGCACCTGTCAAAACCAGGTTTTTACGAATAAAAGCAAAAGAAATAACAAAATTTGCAAATTATAATATTGTATGTATTTGACAGCTGCGGTACCCGGCGCTCTGAGACGACACCACCTTGTTGAATATACCTTGGGAACACTTTATGCATGGTAGAATTATAAGGTAGGGCCGGTTGGCTCAGTGTCCTCATGCGTCAACGAATAGTGGATAATGAAAAGGTTGGTAAGTTGTCAAAACGACGAATTTACAAGGTATTGCAAAGTAAGAACAATTTTTATGTTTCCAAGTTGCAAGAAGTGCGGTCGCGTGTGTTAAATTTGTGATAGTTTGAGTGAAAATATTATTAAAACAGTGCAATAACAACTTTAAAATGTGAAAGAAGACTTAAATTGGCAAAAAAACCTGTAAAAGTTTTAACCTAAAATCGACTGCGAAACAGGAACATAAAGAAACTTGAGATGAACAGCTGATTTTGACATCTAGCCCGCTTTATTCTGCTTTCTACTTCATTCCTCTCCGAGTCGGCCCTATCTTATAATTCTGCGATGACTTTATGCTACTTCATGGTATAATGAGACAAGGTAGTGTTAGTAGTTAAAATTCTCTCTTGTGGTGGGTACCGCACCTGTCAAAACCAGGTTTTTACGAATAAAAGCGAAACAAATAACAAAATTTGCAAATTATAATATTGTATGTGTTTGTCAGCTGCGGTACCCGCCGCTCCGAGACGACACTACCTTGTTAAATATACCTTGATGCTACTTCGCTACCTGAGTGCTCTTTCGGATAGAATGCAGCCATTATAAGGTTACGCAGATATTTGACATGAAAATTTAAAATTTTAGCAAACAAAATATATTTTTAATATGTAATAAGTATACAATTAGTTCAATAAATAAATCGAATTTCCTAGGATATTTAAAGAATCAATAGAGTTACCATAGCACAATGACCATGCGCATTCTCTGTATATGTAAACCTGCGTAGTAGTAATACAAATTTTTGTAGCTGTATACTGGCTCTACAGCACATCTCTATAATACATCTATATTGTTTACTAGCTTAAACCCGCCGCTTCGCCGGGTTTTCAAAAAGTTTTTATTCAAAAATTGATAGTGGGTAGGCTTGATTTTTCGCTACCAAAACGAGTTTTTATTGTTTAAGTAATACTACAAATTATTAACCTTAAGATTGTTATATCATCTGATAGGAAATCGAAAACCTAAATTTTGGATTTAATTTTTTTTACAACAAAAACAACTTTTATCCAATTTTTTGGCTTAAACTAAAAATTTTTGAACATTTTTTAAAAAATTTTTTAAAAATATTAATATTTTGGTTTAGTAAAAATTTCAACTTATGTTTGAAGGATATTTTAACAAACAACATTTTTCAAAAAAAATTATTGAAATCCATTGCAAACTGACTGAAATATTTGCCTTCAAAGCTAAAAGTGTGAATTTCAAGTCGTTTTTCTCTCATCTCAGCTTATAATTAATACTAAAAAGATCTGGTACTAAAATTTTTCACAGTTTTCAAACTACATACATGATTTTGGTATCAAATTGAAGGAAATTTAAAAGCGTTTATTGATTTTGTTCTCGTTTAACCGAAGTGCAGTTTAATCCATTAGGGCCGAAAGAAAACCATAAAAAACAGACATTTTTAGACTTGAAGCAACATTTTGGTGAAAACTATGTATGCCATTGAGCAGAAATAAGTTATTATTGCATGCTAATTTTACTTTTTTTAAAAAACTGGCACTAAAACTTTTGAAATATTATGCAGTATTTAATGAAAATTCGAGACGCATATGTTTCCATATAGTAACATTGGTTGTTAATGGGTTAAAATAAAGTATCCTATTGCACTCTCTGCTGACCTATAAATATGTGTACAAAATTTTATAAAAATCTGAGTTGTCGTTTAAACGTGATGAGTGAACATAAAAAGTGGCTACAGATTTATTAATAGTATAGATAGATTGTATTTATCTCGCTGAAGATAAACAAAAACAATAACAAACGCTAAAAATTAAAGCAGCTGATATGCTTATTATATTCTTATTATATAGATATAAAATAAAACTGATTTTTGACACATATTTTATCTTCGTAAGATGAATATTAAAGGCTGTAAGTATATTCCAAAGTGTCCTCCAAAAACGTTAGGATGTGCTTGAAAAAATTTGTGGAAAAGACTCCCAAAAATGACAAACGTGCTGTAAGACGTAACTCTACGTCAAAAATATTTTTACGTTCTTGAAAAAATGACAAATGTTATATCACGAAACACTAAGAAGACATATTAACACAACCATTAACTATAAAATATACATTTATATACAGGGTGTCCCAGACTTAGAGTATTATAATGTGGGGGCTGATTCCTCGTGATGAGGCGAGCAAAAAATCGTATGGGTGGGGGTGGTCGCAAATGCCCCCCTAGGGGGCTAGGAGTGAAAAACAAATAAAATAGGTGTCGTTACGTTTTAATCCATAGCTAACATATCCCTGCAACGATTAAAAAAAACCATAACTTTTTGAAAAGAAAATTAAATTTGCTTTAAGTTAATAGTGCAAAGTTTTTCCATAAAGTCATAAACAAAAAATGTATAAGCATCTGAAGTCAAAAAATAGGTTTTTTCTTTAAAAATTCAACTTTCAAGGCAATTTTCTCAGAAAAAACCCAAATGTTTTATTATTTTTTATGACGCAGTTTTTTTCCTTGGTCAATTCTCTAAAAACCCGTCATACATTGTTTATTTTTGCTTATTTTTACTCAAATACAAAAAAATACATACATCGCACACTAAATACAAAACAGTCACAACTCAAAACTTACAAATTTTTACTTTTTAATGTTTTGTATTTAGTGTGCGATATGTAATAAAAATATTCATACAAACTCTGTATGAAATGCGTACAACATTCAGAAGTTTTATTTTCCCAAAATTATTTTACGTCTAAAATGTGACCATAACATTTTTTAAGCTCATAATATTTTGGTTCAACACAAGCAAGTATTTCAAAAAGCAGTAGTCAAATGTATCTTTATTGGTTTGTACTATGAAAAAGTATGATATTCCGGCAACTGCGTCATTTTTATGTCTTTACAAAATTGTTCTTTTGCTCTCCTCTTCAAATAACAGTATACATTCTTGTGAGAAGACGTCAAATATCTGGACAACCTTATAATAATTGAATCATGTGACAATGTTGTTGTCGTCGTTAATGTGTTAAAGCTATTATTCGTGTGAGTTGACGTCAAATATTTGAACAACCTAATAATAATTGAATAATGGGTACAACATTTTGTGTGTCTGCTCAGGTATCAGTTTACGTTCCTTTTTTATTTCTGTGAACACAATTGTTTTAAAAGTGATCAAATAGGGGAGAAATTGTGTTTTCTCGTTATATTTTGCGTTATTTATTTAATTTGTTATAAAAGCACACTTATTCTAAAAAAGGCAAATTTTTAACTGGAAATACTCAATACGTTGAGCAAATGTATCAAAAATATAAAGTGCGGCGAAAGACACACATTTTCACATGTTGTGATTAGACACTGATATTTTTTCGTTCAGCAGACACACACTAACCGGTTGCACAAAAGTTGTACCTGCTGAACGCAGCCAATAAAATTTGGCACTAATCAACAGTAGCTCTTTCCCTGTCAGAATTTTTTGACAGGCCCGGGGCAATTTAAAGTGTGGTGAAAAATTCGCTTCCACCTGGTTTTCTTACACCATGAATAAAATAAAAAGCTGGTTAGCTGGTCACCATACTTACTCTCAAAAGTTCTAAAGTGGTGAGTTTTTGAAGTGAAGCTTCTTTAGCCACGTATACAACATAGCTTATTATATGGGGAATAAAACCGATGTAACGAAAGGTTTCAATAACAATTAATTAGTTGTTATTTGATAAAACGTTCGCAAAGTTTAAAAAAGCGTTCGCAAGTTGTGTTTCATACATGACTTGCATATTTTAATTGTGTTAAGCCTTCTTTTAAAGCTGGTTTACTTCGATCTGCTGCTGTATGAGCTGCGTTGGTTTCAGAAAGTTTTATCCGGTTACGTCTCTCTACTCGCGCCTCATCGATGTTTTCGGCGAAAACAACTTTGGAGTAGGTTATATTTAACTTGTCGATATGTTACTTTACTGGCATATATGTCCTTAAGATTGCCAAATACATTTATGCCCTCTCTTCCAACGTCCAACAGTCTTATAAAAAATATTATCCTTTCGATTTATTTCGTAGCCAGTATTTATAAAAGGTACTGAAATTATTTTTATACTAGCTTAAACCCGCCGCTTCGCCGGGTTTTCAAAAAGTTTTCATTCAAAAATTGATAGTGGGTAGGCTTGATTTTTCGCTACCAAAACGATTTTTTATTGTTTAAGTAATACTATAAATTATTAACCTTAAGATTGTTATATCATCTGATAGGAAATCGAAAACCTAAATTTTGGATTTAATTTTTTTTACAACAAAAACAACTTTTATCCAATTTTTTGGCTTAAACTAAAAATTTTTGAACATTTTTTAAAAAATTTTTTAAAAATATTAATACTTTGGTTTAGTAAAAATTTCAACTTATGTTTGAAGGATATTTTAACAAACAACATTTTTCAAAAAAAATTATTGAAATCCATTGCAAACTGACTGAAATATTTGCCTTCAAAGCTAAAAGTGTGAATTTCAAGTCGTTTTTCTCCATTCTCAGCTTATAATTAATACTAAAAAGATCTGGTACTAAAATTTTTCACAGTTTTCAAACTACATACATGATTTTGGTATCAAATTGAAGGAAATTTAAAAGCGTTTATTGATTTTGTTCTCGTTTAACCGAAGTGCAATTTAATCCATTAGGGCCGAAAGAAAACTATAAAAAACAGACATTTTTAGACTTGAAGCAACATTTTGGTGAAACTATGTATGCCATTGAGCAGAAATAAGTTATTATTGCATGCTAATTTTACTTTTTTTAAAAAACTGGCACTAAAACTTTTGAAATATTATGCAGTATTTAATGAAAATTCGAGACGCATATGTTTCCATATAGTAAAATTGGTTGTTAATGGGTTAAAACAAAGTATCCTATTGCACTCTCTGCTGACCTATAAATATGTGTACAAAATTTTATAAAAATCTGAGTTGTCGTTTAAACGTGATGAGTGAACATAAAAAGTGGCTACAGATTTATTAATAGTATAGATATAATAGTATAGATTACCACACCGACATGTAACTATAATTTTAAAATCTAGGCCTCTCGACACTGACTCTCCAAAACTTATTATTTGTTATTCTCTGAGTCTAGAGCACGATATAATGATTACAAGGTAGGAGTGACAGTTCTGTCAAAAACGCATCGAAAAAGAAAAATCGAATAAGCATCAAAACAGATGACAAGTTAAATTTTGTATTGATTTTGACAATTCCTGGTGGGCGCTCTGAGAAAAACGATATCCTCACTGGCAGTCTAGTTTTTTTTTTTCACTCGCATTTGGAATGTCACTTTTACTTGGCCCGAAGCCCTTCTCGCATTTATCTATAAACTGATTACATTTTTCGAACGATATTACCATGCGTTCGTTTAGAATAATTTGACATTTTACTTTCAAACTGACTGACTCTAATGCTCAGATAAGGTTTGTTTCATATACCTGTTATTGTGAAAGAAAAATTGCTCCACCCCAAGCACTTCCGGCTACCTGTCTTGTTGTACGGGCCCCGGCGCTCTCGATTTCGATATTTTGATTTCTACCCTTTCTAGTATACTCTCTGTACAAACTTTCGAAGCACGAAAAAAAATAGATTCTTTTAAAATTGTAAAGAGCTTTTTTCTCTTAACTTTATACATTTTCCATTTTGGTTTTTTCAACATGTGTTTGTTATAACATATTTATTAAGCTATTATAAAAAAATTGTTATTTCAATTTTTTCGTTAAATTACTCCTCTATTTTATCAAAATTAAAATGAAATTCATGCATGCAAACTTCTATAAAAATTCTCTCTATACTTTTGGTAATTCAAACGTTTTAATTGTCAATTAAGAATCATGCCGCAAATAGTAATTTTTTTTTTTCATTCTGCGCAAAATACTTATTAAAACTTTAATCTTGCTACAGTTAATTCAACAACAAAATATGCTATCTGAATATTAAATAGATTTTTTTGTTTTTACGCTTTTATACTTTAAAGAAGAAGAATTTGGTTATTAGGTGGTAATTCCCAAATTAAATTTTTATTCTATAACAACAATAGTCTTGAAGTTGATTCGCAATAAAATAATGTATTCTCTCAGTTTAGAACAACAGGAGATGGTATTAAAATATAATAAATTATTACTATTTAAACAACTAAACAACAATTAGTTGTTGAACTTAACAGTTGTCTTAAGACTGATATTTAGAAGTGGATCGCTTTGGCAACCTTTCTTGCAAATAAAAAAATACACATAGCATAAGCCGAGTAGTCAGTTTTTATTTAAAATGTGCTACTTAATACACATCACCTTTATTATTAATTCACGCAAAATGCACCATAAAATACTAGTAGTAAGGGTGAAGGGCAAGTATTTTCTCGGAACAACAATTACAACGAAATACGGTCAACTTCTTTTACAGGCTGCACGGTTAAGAGAATTAATATTAAGATGATATCCCTTTGAATAACAAAAAATAAATATAACACAAGATGACATCATACATTCTGTCAAAAAAGTAACCATTTCTCATTATTTCTCTTATTATTTATTCAAATATTATTAATTTATCGCCTTTATTATAGGCTCCTTCAAAATAATACGCTTATTCCAACGAATGACCGAATCATTAAAACATTTTTCAAACGCATTCTCCGCAATCGACTTCAGTTCTCGCCGTAAATTGGCAGCACGAAAATGAAAAAAAAAATCGCCCCAAAAATTAATATAAAAAGGTCCTACAATTTGGTTCATAATTTCAATGGGAAAAAACGTTTATAATTTCAATGTTATGAAGTAAGATTCCAAAATTAATGAAAAATAACCCCCAGAAAAAAATTAAATAACTCCCCAAAATTGTTTATATTTTTATTTTTAATATAAATGTATGTTACCTTAAGAATATCTTAAAGAATTCATTAATCAAATCAAGAACTTAAAAAATAAAAAAAAAATAGTATTTCTCTTGTACGAAATTGTTTTTATAAACTTTTAATCGGAATCCGTCCAGTTTAAAGGTTAACAATTCCTATAGTCGTATTCATTTCGAACAAAGGAAATATATCCCTTGACAACTCCATATATAAGCTTTCTCATTTCATTTGTGATTTCTGATTTTTTGGGCCCTCATTTCATTATGAAAAATTACCCTACAGAAAAATCACCATGGGGGTGTAATTTCATAGCGCCTATTCTTTTTTGTCTTCTAATGATTTAAAATGGGTGCCTCGAAGTCGCAATTTGAGTTTTGCAAGCGAGAAAAAGTCATTCGGAGCCATATCAGGCGAATGCGGTGGTTCGATGATATTTACTGAGTTTTTAGCCAGAAATTCGTTCACAATGATAGCTCTGTGGGTATAAAATTTACGTAATTCGGAACTAGTCGAGCGGCAACGCGTTTCATGCCCAAGCAATCGTGTACAACGGTACAGATTAATTCCTGAGACACAGAAAACTCAGAAGCCATCTCTATCAAACTCAAATGACGATTTTCCGTCACCATTTCCTTTACTTTATTGTTGGTAACTTCAGTTGAAGACATTGATGGCCGACCAGGGCAAGGTAAATCTTCCACCACATTTCGACCGCTCTTCAGCTACATAACTATCACCGTCTCACGACGATTTTCGAGCACAATTTGCTTCACTTTTTTGACATTTCCATCGTTTCCATTGATGTTGCTGGACTAGAAAGATGAGGCAAGTTGTCAAATGATGTACGGCCCTCTTTAAACAATTTGTTCCACTTAAGTGCCTGCATACGTGATCGAGCAAACTCCTCAAAGGTTTTCTGCAAAATTTTCAATGCATTCGGATAAGTAATTCTGTTGTTAAAACACAATTTCAATCACATTTTTTACTCAACTTTTTTTTCCATTATGAAATTCGCAGGTTATACTCGAGGTGAACTTGTTTAAAAAGTAATAAAAAGAAACTACATGACAGATGGCGCTTAAAACTAACGCCAAAGCCTATAACAGTATTACCAGCAACATTGCCAATTATGTGCAAAATCCTATTCGTGGTAATTGGCCCTTGGGATTTTTTTTTTTTTTGAGAATTCCCATGGTATGTTTTAATTCAGCGTGGTATTTTTTAATTGGCGCGGGAATTAAGTGCGGTATTTTTTAATTGCCGTGGTAATTTGGGAATTTTTTCTTCAAATGATATTCTTCTCATTTATTAAGCAAAAACTTCATATGAAATCATTGCCATTATACGCATTAAACGCTCGCATTACACCACGATTTTATGTCGTAAGCTACGTATGCAAAATTTCTTAAAATTTTGTTATTTTTGTGGTATTTTTTAAGGCGTATGGGATTTTCGTTGGGATTTTTAAATGCATATGAAATTTTCGGTGGTATTTTTAAAAAGCGTGGTAATTTTTAATGATCGTGGGATTTTTTGTGGCATTTTTTAACTGCGGTAAAATTTTTTTTGTGTACATTTACCATGGTAGTTTTGGTGGTATGTAATTTATGTTACTGTGGGAAAAAGGTAATTTCCGTGCGAACTGTTCCGAATTTTAACTTTTAACTGGCAATCTTGGTTCCCAACTTTCAAAAAAAAAAAAAAAAAAAGAAGAAATCATTAATTTATGACAACTGCTGTTGTTGCATTCGCACAGTTCAAATTTGAACAGAAGTTATTATAATATTTTTGATACACAGCACAACAATAAAAAAGTTTGATTTTCTGAACAAACTTTAGTAATTCCAACTTATGAAGGTCTTCGTGTAAAGTTTGCCAGAGCATCATGCTTGCATTAAATATTGAGGGTATTCACAAGGTCTCCTAAAATTGTATGTTATAAGCAAAAGTTTTTATCATTTTCTCCCTTAGGGGCTGTTCAAAAATAACGTAAAATGTTTCAGGGGGTAGGGGAGGTTCGAAGCATTTGTGATGAAGTGTGACATGGAGAGGAAGGGCGGAATGATGGGGGAAGGGGGTGTTTTTAAACACCTCTAACAAGTGTTACAGCTTAAAAAAAACATTGATCAAGATCAAGTAAGAGCAGCAAACGGTGCCAAAGTTACGTTTTTTTGCTGAAAACAGCTGTTATAACTTCACGTTCAAAGCGAACATCAAACTCTTATAGAAAAACTAAAACAAACATAACAATTTTTACAATTGCCGAACATCGAACATCGATAAAACGTATCGCGACTGCACTCAGAAAAAAGTTTCTCGGAATATGTGAAAGAAACCATCATATTTAAGGAAAAATGGTAATGAGTTTGCTCCAGAGAATGCTTTTCTCTAAATTTGATCCCAAAAATTCTCTAAAAATGGTAAAAAACTCCCATGAAAAAGTGAAGAAGATCACTTTTTCCTTCCTTCCTACAAGTGGAAAAAAATTTCGTCGAATATGTGAAAATTTACTCTAATTGAAGAAAATTCAATTTGAAATAGAGAAAATTGCTACTATCGGAAATAAAGAAATTTTTTATCACAAAAACATAGGTTTTTTTTCTGAGTGTGGTTTGTGTTCTTGTTAACAAGAAAGCTTTCATTTGTGTTTAGCTCTGTTTATAGGTCAAATTTTTCATCAAATTGTTAACCAAGCACAATAGAACAACGTCAAATTTCCACAATAATAAAACTTATAATAAATATCACGTGTTCTATGCTTTTCTATAACAAACTGCTAAATTATAAAAACACCCAAAAAATTAAAAAAAATAAAAGTGTTACGTTACATCGAAGGGGGTTCAAGACTGTGACGAAGTGTTACATAGGGGAGAGAGGAAGGAGGGGGTCTAAAATTGGCCAAAAAATGTTACGTAATTAATGAACAGCCCCTTATTAGTAAAGCGATTTTTTAAAAATTTCGGTTTTATTTTTTGTTTATAGTGGTTGTATGATGTGTATAAAATTGGCGTGATCGGACCTGCCTACCTCCTATACAAAGTGATGTACAAAAAATCACTTTGTATGGGAGGTAGGCATAGATCTGACCTGACCACACCCATTTATGTTACATCATACAAAAGCTATAAAAAAAAACCACAAGTAATATTTTAACAACATCTCCTTACTAATAATGAAGAAAATGAGGAAAACCTTGTACTTACAATATACAACATTCAACTTAAGGAGAACTTGTGAATACCCTCATTGACTCTCGGGTCGTTAACTTTTTGTTTTTAAGACAAACCAACATAAAATAACACGAAGCAAGCACAAACTAAATAAAACAATAGCGGGAAAATAATCCTATTATGGAATAAACTCGGTCGGAAATGCTAGAATTTTATACCACAAAGAATTTGGAAAAAGAATTTACTGTTATTAGAATAAGTCAACAAAACAAATTTTAACACTTCAATGGATGAACTTAATTATTGCTTTTCAACTTCTCTAAAATTTTTAACTTATAACTATTTAAATACCTTGCACACACATTTTATACCACGAAGAATTTGGAAAAAGAATTTACTGTTATTAGAATATGTCAACAAAACAAAGTTTAACACTTCAATGCATGAACATTATAGCTAATTATTGCTTTTCAACTTCTCTAAAATTTTTAACTTATAACTATTTAAATACTTTGCACTGCATAGTTTCTTTCTCTATATGGCTTCTTTGAACTAGCCAATCGGTTTTCTTCTGCGTCAAAGTCGCGCTTCACAATAATTATAATCATGATGATAACTTCGAATGTGTTTAAGCAATTGACAAATCAAACAAATATTTTTGCTTCAATTTTTATTGTTGTTTAAACTGCTGCCCGCATCGCATGTTGGCCAACATATTTACAGACCACTTGTTCGTTTGGCTATTTAGTGTTTTGCCAACTTTAGACGCGTTGATACCTAACAAAGTGCTGTCAAGGTTTAAAATAAACGTGCGTTTCAGTTGCTGTGCCAATTTGCATTAAGCTTTACAAGTGAAGAAAAAAAAAAAAAAATTTATAAATAATTCATTTTTTGTCTTTCCATCAAATGAACCCTCATGAAGTGAAAGAATTTGTTATTCAAGCTAAGAAAAGAAAAATAACAAAACATTTTATTTCCGTTTTGATTTCATGCAAACCTCAGTAATTTTTGTCTCATTGAAGTACTAAATTGTATGCAAATCTTTTTCTTGTTCTCTATCATCACACTACAAACAATAAAAAAAATAAAAAATAAAAATGCCATCAGTGCGTTTTCTCATCAAAGGATTTAAGCTTCCAAGAAAGAATATAGTAAGTTTTAAATTTAAAATTATTAACGTGTATCGGTGTTAAAAAACATTCAAATTTAATGTCAGTTTATTTGACAATTATTTTACATGCATTATGCCGAAAGAGCTTTACAAAATGTAACATTAAATTTAAGTTAAATAAATAAAACTCTGCAAAAATGTGCCGTGCCTCCAGGATATACAGTACAAACTTCGTCTCCCAAAGAAATGTGAACATTAGACAACTTTTATGTTTACTTTTATTTTGAATTTTATATCATACATGTAGCTCTTTCTCTATATGTCTTTATATGGAAAAAAGTGGGCGTTTAAGGGTGGACGACTTTAGCCTGCTTCAATTTCCGAACGAACCCCCTGCAGTGGCACAACTCTTTTTAAAGCTTGCCGCCAGACTGCATAATATATTCAGTATACCTTCTCTTCCGCCTTCCTCCCTTAGTTTCCCTCTTCATAAACTCTCTTGTTCATGTTTGTCAGTGATTTTTTTAGATGCCATCAACAGCAACAGTTTGTTTAGACTTCTTGTGAAATGTGGTTGAATGTTGATTTATTTTATTTTTACCTTCTGATGGCGGAGTAAAAGAATTTGGTTTTATGTGCTGTCGTGTAAGTGAACTAAAATTTGAAGTTTTTATATGCAAAAAATTTAATCATTTATTTATTTATATATTATTTTAAGTACTACTATAAAAATTTCTTTAACTTTTACTTAATATATACTGAGAAATCACAATTAAAAAAAGTGACAAATGAATATGCTTATAACTTTAAAAACTTAAGCAAATTTCAAAAAGATGTTTTAGAACATTAATTTTGATCAATAAATCCTTAAAATTCTACAATAAAAACTTAAAGTTTCAGAAAACTTGACTCAGTTATTTTCATTACATCGGCTTAACAAAACGAAATGGCCATTTCAGCCTTCTGAAAGAACTTTGACCGAGCTTCTTATGATTAATTTTGTTGTGCGTGTTGTAAAATGTTTGAACACAAATGATGGAGAACTGGACCTAGAATTTTTAAGCCGACTCCAAACGGCTTATGTTTTCAACAAACTTTTCATGACATGTCTGAGGTTTGCCACTGTCTGCAGAAAAGTGACGGCCGAACAGAAAAATTAATTCAATTGAAAAACATTCTGTCTCAGATGGGATTCGAACCTGGACTCTATCGCATACTAGCCACCCACCTCAACCAGTGTACCACGACTGCCACTCATCGCCACAACGGCCACACATCGGCTTAACATTCCTTGAAATTTCTGGCTATTTTTTCCCCAATGCCTTCTTTTAAAAACTCCTTTATTATTTGCTATATAAGTTGTTTAAAGTTTTGTGTATGCTGTATTAGTTGATCGAAAATGTCTTTTGAAATATTTTAAACATAAACACAATGGCCTCGACACGAAAATCAAACATGAAACGCTTATTTAATTTTAATTTTGACAGCTTTGCCGGCTACTACTACCCACACGCGTACTGCGCAAGTGATAGACATGGGTAACGCAGCTCTAAGTTGCGTTATTGAGTTGAAGCACTTAACTGCGTTACTGTGGTGCTGATACACTTGTTTTTTTTTTTTTAAAGTAACGTACTAGCGCAATTATACAAAGAGGTTCTGGCTCGATGTTCTTTCTTTGTTTATTCGAATGTGTTTGATTACAAAAGTGTTAGCAAACTTAAATCTACTTGTATCAACCTTGAACGATCTATCACACCCAATCCATCACACTCAAAAAATATGCTTTATAACTCGACGTAATATCTAACTTAAAATCGCACTGCGCTGAATAAAGTTCTTTTGATACAGGAACCAAAGGTTTTAAAACTACGTTATGACGCAATTGCGTTAACACATTTCGTTAATACAGAAAACTGCGTTTGAGTTGATGAATCAACGCAGAATTTTTTGCTGCATTACTCATGTCTAGTGCATCTAGTGCAGGTTCTTATGCATCCACCTGTCCCAGTTTTTTGCCTATAGGAACGAAAGTTTCTATGAGAGAGGCATAATGAAATTACCTTCAAAATGAATTTCATGAAAAAATAATGGATTTTTCTTTATTACATCTTATATGAGTCAGTCCAAATGAACTGATCCAACCACTGTGGCCTGCTAGTCTATAAATAAATCTACTCTCATCCAAACTTTAAACTACATTGGTTATTTTTTTTATTGGAATTTGCCTGTGTCTATTCTCTAAGCAGAACTTCCTTACTTTCCATTGCTAATATCAACAAACATAGAATTATAGATTAAAACTATAATATTAAGCATATTAGTCCCGGTTTACACTTATCAACAGTTGACAGCCAATTTTTTGGCATTCCCTTTTAAAGTTGACGCTTCAGTTTACACACATCAAAAGTTGACGATCAATTCTTGCCTTGCTTTGCAAGTTGACGAAATGAAAAATAACGGGACAACGAAAAAACAAAAGCATATTGCGCAAAAGATGCCTGTACGTTCAATTCTGCTCTTTCCCCTTTCCTCGTAAGTCGCTCACCCAGGAATTTAAGAGTTGACCGTTAAGTGTTGACGTGTGTAAACCGGGACTAAAAGATTCTTATGAAATTTTTTTTTGGTGTCAATTTTTTTGTGTCATTGTGTAAAGATAAAAATATTTTAAAAAGAAAAGCGAAAAGTGGCGAAAACGGTCTTCGAAGACGTTGTCTTTGAAGTCGTCGTTAAGGACAACGGAGTAACAATGCTGATGTTTTACTGGACATGTCGCTATTAAATCCGTAATAACACAACGTAGAAAATTTGTAGGAGAGAACAGGAACGGGAAAAATCGTACAAAAAGAGCAGCAGCTTGAAACGAATGCGTACACGAAGCAAGGCATGTATCAGAGCCGTCTTTAAACATACATTTGTCTTGCAACATATTTCGAGAGCTAGAGGGAAATGCGATAGAACACGAACGGAAAAAATCGTACAACAAGAGCAACAATTTTGAACGAATGCTGACACTTAGCAAGATGTGTATTGAAGCCGTCTTCGAACAGGTGGCACACACTTGTCTTGCAAGTCGTTTGGCTAACTTAAGGATTGGTGCGATGTGTCCTCGAAGACTGACTGCTGTCTTGAAAGATGCATCCGTTCGCCACTGGGATATTTGGTGTAATGATCATATTTTGGATGTAGTGTAGTGAAACAATTTTTAATTTGTGTTCAAAACTTAAAATGCTTATACCAAAAGCAGCTGACTGAAAATGATTGGCTAAAAGTTGACGATGTCTGAAAGGAGGAAAAGTTTTTTAGCCGCCATCATAGTCGGGAAGGTAAAGTGGTGGTATGGGTTGGAATATCGTACTACGGTACAATTGATTTAATTCTTCAGGAAACCAAGATGACTGAAACTCACTACAAAATGGAATCATTTTTCCCTAAAAATGGGGACATTTTTGGAATAATTCTGTAGATTTGGCAGCATGATAATGTACCGATACACACTGCTCGTGTTGAAAAATCATAGTCAAAATATTGAAGTTTTTCTGTGACCACCATGTTCTCCCAACCAACAATTATTATCTTTATTTTATCCTAAAGACTTCTTGAAGAGAAATAATTAAGATTGATACACTTACGATTAACTCTAAACGATATCTATAAGATACTTGTAAAACTCTTCTAAGCTCATTTTGGCACTATATAAGTGTGATTTGTAATTTTGAGAATGCCCTTATATCGGCCTCTTAGAGCTCTGAAACAAGATCAACACTCTAATGCCGTGGTTATGCTAGCCAAACATGATTGCCGAACATTTGGTGTTCATTTTCGTTTATTTATTCTCTTCGCTGAAATGTTTGTTTGGTGGTTATGCTTCTGTTTGCTGCACAGTTGCATCAATGTTATAATATTCCAAAACACAAATTAAACAATAACCCTAATTTTTATGTATACACTTTTTATTTAATACACTTTTTTACACTTCGATCAAACTGCGACTCCATGTAAATACCATTCCTACATAAAATATATGAAATTAAATACAACACAACAATAAGAATTGACGAAAATTAATCTGCAATTTGATTTAAGTTTATTTTTTGTAGTAAACTTGTGAAGGCACAAAATTGTTAGTGTTTATTTGGAGCGACAATAAATACTGAAAATTTTTGCTCAACACATGTTGTTCGACTTTTTCTCAATGTCTGTTCTTTGTTTTTAAGGTTGCTTGTTATTTAAAATAAGTTGCTTTATAACTTATTTAAATGTTTACTACTTTTTGCTACTTTTTTGATGCTTTAATAGAAAATGACTGCAGGCAACACCGGAAAGTTCGGCATGTTTGCTGTTTCAATCAGCAATCAAAAATGTTCGGTCTGAGAGCGAGAGAATGAATTTGAGAAAAAGTTCATTTCTCACTTTACACGAGAAACAATAACAACAAAAAATGTTCGGCAATCTTGTTTGGCTAGCATAACCACGGCATAAGAAACATTGTCTCAGATAAGGCTTACAGATCTCTTGTAGATATATACTTTTAAGAAAATTAAGATGTATATACTCATAAGAGAATTTTATAAGAATTTATGTATATATACAATACTACCAACACTATTTTAATATAACAAAATTTGATGTACCATTTTTTATTATGTTTGTATGTTTCTATTATATCTATAATATTCTATATGCGTGGTGGAATATTTTATCATATAAACGCATAAATTTCATTGCGGTGGAAACTTTATCGTAAAAATCTCATATTGCACCTCGGTTAGAAGCTGTCCCCTTGCGCAAAAACCAATATTGAAAGTTTTATTAAATTAACAAATTATACTATACTCTCAATAAATGCACTAAAACGCAGTTTTAAGAGTTGATGTCTCCATACAAGAGTTCAGCTCTTACTACAAAATTAATATACTTAAGTAAGTCACATAGAAGAGTTACATACTCTACGAGATGAGTGAAAGCGAAATTTTGTAGGGCCACCATTTTTAAAAGCATTCATTTATGCCAAGCAGAATTAACCCTTTCATAACATAAGTGCAAGGTTTGCCGTACGTAAATTGCAGTTAGAAATTGTTCTGTTCTTTCGGAATAATTTTCTTATGAATGAACCAAATTCATTTAACATAATTTGTACATAATTCTGCTCGTTTATTATATAGGTACCCTGAAATTTAAGCTAATTAAATAAAAACCCATTTCTTTTGAAAAATGATAAATTTACAAGAAAGGGTTAAGAACATGAATACAGTTAAATTTTATATAAGAACCAACATCTTATTATCAGAGTAACACTCTTCTAGTCAGACTGTTTCTCTTATAATCAGAGTGATATTCTTCTAGTCAGACCGTTGCTCAGATCAGATCAGACATCTTTAAATAAAAGCCTTTGAGATGCCTATAAGACTTAATCTATAAAGCTAAAACTCTTCAAAGCTTGGCTCTAATAGCTGAAGTGTTGTAGAAGTCTGTAAGAAATGACTTGTAAGATGCAGCGTCTTCGCAGTAATGCTCTTATAACACAACTCTTTTAAGCTACTATAAGATAATGTGATGTGTATTGCTCTTGCTGAAGATAGTTATTAAACGTACGTAATTAAAAACTAAAATTTTTCGTCCAGTGCTCAACTCTTAAGAATTGTTGCTTGGGCTCCCTACTTAAATATAATTGAAAATGTTTGGGGCTGGCTACCCCGTAAAGTTTGTGAGGGAGGAACACAATACGAGACTAAGGAAGTATTAATTGATGGAATCAAGACAGCTTGGGGCGAAATTTCATTCTACTATATTAATCGATGTATGAATCAATAAAAAATCGTATCTTTGAAGTAATTTCAAAAAACGGAGGTCCTACACCACTACCTACACACCACTAAATTGTTTTTTACATACTCTAGATAAAATAAAAGGTTATTAAAAAGCAAATTATTTGTACTTTTTATGCATTTTGCGTTTCTTAGTGTGATTCTTAATCTAATGAACCAAAAATAATCACTGTTTTCTTGAGTGTTCTTAAAAAATTCAACAGAAAAACTGTTAGGTTAGTGTAAAATTAATTGTTGTTTTAATTACTACACGTGCCTTATACTATTCTGCAAATTTATTTCTCCCCTTGCTTTAATCGGTTGGTTATCGTTTCGATAGTCGGTTGGCAATCGCTTCTGTAATCGGTAATCGGTTAGTAATCGCTTCGGTAATTGATAATCGATTGGTATTCGTAATTCGCTTCGATTTTCGGTGATCGGTTGGCAATCGCTTCGGTAATTGTTTCAGTAATCGGTTAGTTATCGCTTCTGTAATCAGTAATTGATTCGGTAATCGGTTTGTAATCAGAAATTGGTTCGGTAATTGGTTGGTAATCGCTTCGGTAATCGGTAATTGGTTCAGTGATTGGTTGGTAATCGCTTCGGTAATCGATTATTGGTTTAGTAATCGCCTAGGTAATCGACAATTGGTTCGGTAATCGGTTGGTAATCGCTTCGGTAATTGGTAATCGATTGGTATTCGTAATTCGCTTCGATTATCGGTGATCGGTTGGCAATCGCTTCGGTAATTGTTTCAGTAATCGGTTAGTAATCGCTTCTGTAATCAGTAATTGATTCGGTAATCGGTTTGTAATCGGCAATTGGTTCGGTAATCGGTTGGTAATCTGTAATCTGTAATCTGTAATTGGCCTAGTCGATGCTAAGTAATCCCTAAAAAGAAATGCTGTACACTAAGAACTTGTGTTCCGCTAACAGCGTGATGATATCGCTAACAGTGTGATGATATCGCAAATCTATAGTTTTGCTCCCTACCAAAAAGTGCTCAACGCTCCTAAAAAAGTTTTCACTTCAAAAAGTTTAAAGACAAAATGAAATTATCCTTAGAATAAAAAAACAGCCCTCAATGAATAGTCACTACTGTAATTCAGCTGTACACTTAGCTTAGAAGCTTAACATTTTGTAAATTTTGATATTTTTGGGCATTATTTTTTCCATGTAGCTGCGCCTTTTACAAATTATTCGTTCTGTAAAAGGCGCATATAAAACCAATGACACCTCTTCGATAACCTAAATTGCAGAAAATTAAATAACGCCCAAATAAAATTAAATAACCCCCCAATTGATGAAATGAAATAACCCCTAAACTGAATGGAACATATTTCGTTGGGAGTTATTTCATAATGAAATAATCCCAAAGATAATTAAATATTGCACAAAAATTATGAAATATTTCCTAAAAATGGGGGTATGTATGTATGTATTGAAACGCCCAAGAACTCTTTTACTAAACAAAATTAATTTTTTTATCAGATGAACCAGTCTCCAGATATCTTGCTCACCGCAAAGTTTAAAGTCTTGTGCGGCATTACAGTTTTTTACCTAATCGACGAATATTTTTGGACCAAAGTGTTAGGAATAAATCTTGAATAGTTATACTTTAATAATATAAAAAAATGTTGGGCCCGGATAAAATTTTTTTTAAAAAAGTGTAATTTTTCTTCAAAAAACTCCCGGCGGCCCTTAAAGATAGAGATTAATTATTCAAAGCCAAGATTACTCGAATGACCTTGAAAATTAAAAAAAAAAGGTAAACAAATGATGCGTGATAAAGATTCCAAATTATTCGAAATACTTTTGCCTAAATTTCTTTATTAACAACGCTTTTTAAACTCAGCCTAAATTTAAATAATCTTAGATTTATTGATTTGAGTGCATATATGCTGACTTCTTTATTGAAACATTTTCTTGTTTATTACAATTAATTAAATTCAAATTTTTATTATCAAATAAAATGAAAGTTTGTTGCTATTCAAAACTTGTTTATATCTCCAATTAAATTTGTTTAATATTTTGTTAAACTATAAACAGAAAACTTGACCTTCATTTCCAGCTTTAAAATTTTTTGATTTTTTATTTCTTTATTGTTTTGTTTTCGAAATTGCAACAAACTCTATTTAATTAAGACCACTTTTTACAAGTTGTTGTTGACGTTTGGTTTTTATTATTATTTTCTGCTTTATTGGCATTTCTTTGGCCCTACGCTCAGCTTGGAATTCCATCCATCTGTCCATTAGTTTGGTTGGCTTGCATGATAACAAGTTTGGTTACAACAACAACAACAAAAACAACCTAATTTCTTGCATACATTTTTGATGTAAACAAAAAAGGTTTTTCCCCCCAAACACGCTTTTGTAGTTTTTGTTGTTGTTGTTTTGCCTTAAGTTTATTTTATATCAAAATGATTTTACTCTTGCATAATAACAACTTTTTGCTTGACCTTTTGATAAGCTGAAATTCATGCTGTTCTAAACAAAAATTAACTTTTGCCACTTTTGACCTCTTCTATACTAAACTTCTCTAAACTGCTGTCAAATATGTATTTTTGTTTGACAGTTTGTTGAGAAAAACTTTTTCTTGCGTTATGGTTACTTATAGCTTCCAAATTAGGTTATTTATATACCTTATTGTTTCGCTGCTGATTTTATAGAATCGTAAATATTCGTGCATTAATCTGACGCTACTAGTTTCGGCGTAATTTATATTGATGCTCAACATTTGTCCCGACGGTATGCATCTATTTTTGTTATTTCCATCACGTACGTATATTGATGACAAATCAACGTATGATGACAGCGGACAACTCCGTGTTGACATTCAATATGTAAATTAATAGAGATTGATGAATACTAAAATATTTTTTAAATGCATGCCGTGTATCGTTTGCGTGCGCTAAGCTATTAAAAAGAAATAATTTTTTAACAAAAATGATCTCGATAAACGTAGTGAAATTTTATCATAATTGCAATATCTTAACCATAACATTATAATTTCTATAATTTTCTTTGTTGGTTTGTTTTTAGGAAGGTCCTCACTCCACACTACCCGAAGATGAGTTCTTTGATGCTGTCGAAACGGGTCTCGAGAAGATCGAGGAGGACATGCAGCTGCGTGTTAAACTTAAATTACAGTCCCAACAATCTCAATCACTGGTCAATGTGCCACATCAGGCGCAGTCGGAGGGTGATGAGACCTTGGAGGAGTTCGGCACCGGTCTGACGGCCAAGTGTCATGTGCTATGGCCAGAGGTTGGTTGAATGCAATGAGACCGAAAATTGCTTAGAATTGCAATTTAATGCCGATTTTTCATTTTGCATTTTTATTTCATTCATATTTCAATTTTTATTACTTTTAACTTGTCCAACTGATTTCTTTCTCCTCTCCATAGATTGACCGCGTTTGCAAGGAGCAGCTTCACTATGCACGCGAAGGTGTCGGCCAGTGCGGAAATGGTTGGCAAATATTTGCTGATGAGGGTGAAATAAAAATGTACAAGCGTGAGGAAGAGGTCAACGGTATGGTGATGGATCCGTTAAAAGCTTATCATACAGTTAAAGGTGTAACGGCACGCGAAATGTGCCATTATTTCTTTATGCCCGAATTTCGCAATGAATGGGAGAGTAAGTGAAATATTTTAAAAAATGTTTAGTTTTGGCTTTTATGCTTTTATGCTTATGCTATTATTAGTGTAAAAAATCAGCGATTTTTGAAGTTTCAGATTTTTACAAATTACCGATTTAAAAATCTGAATAAATACAGAATAGTTTTTTTGATATTTGTAGCCAGTCAACAACCATCCATTATTGAAATTTGAAAAAAGACATATAACGACCACCCTAATAGATAGAGGCGAATTTTCACGAATTTTGAAGGGCTGTATTTTCCAAACGAAGCTTAAAATTGTATCTGCAATAAAAGGCTATTATGTACTTTATTGTGAATAAATTTAAAATTTATTTAACCCGTGACCACCAAAGATATTTGACTCCAAAGTCAGCAAAATTTAGCAAATTCCTCAAATTCAAATTTTTAAGAGGCTGTAAACAGAAAAGGTGATGAGTCATGTTATGTTAAAAAAATTTATGTTTAAACAACAAGTTAAACTGTACTCTAGAATATTTATGACTGCAACTCACTGCTATTCTATAAAAAAAAAAACAATTTTTAAAGTTGCAAATAACAAAAAAATTGAGTATTTTTTTAATAGGAAGAAATTATTTTATAAGCATTTTTTTATATAACAAATTAAAGGCCAAAATGTGTTCATATTACTATTTTTAATTCATCATTCTATGTATAATAAGAGCTGAGTAATAAAAGTTACCACAAACGCCTATATCGTTTTAGGTAGCCTAGAAAATGTGGCCGCCATTTTGAAAGTGGAACAAAAAAAATTTTTTTTTAAAGCATTTTCACTGAGTCCAAATTCATTAGACAACTTTTAATAAAATTATCAACTTTTTTAAAAATGGTCGAGCAATCAGTGTTGGATCAGTTGATTTGGACTGACTCATAACTACTATTATTCCAAATTATCCATTAACATTTTTTAAGTTATAACCGTCTAACGGTTGGTAGCGCAATGGGGATATTTATACACTTCCTTTCGTATACATCTTCTTTCTCTCAAACTGTTTACTTAATCTATTGCTAAGTAAGCACCCTTTGTCACCTCAAGCATGTCCTTGTAGGTCAGTTGACCAATCTCGGCTTCGTCAATAAATGGACGTCTCAGAATGGTCAATCTTATGCTTGCCACCGCCGGACACTGGCACAGAATGTGTGCTGCTGTTTCCGGCTCCACTAGGCATAACCTACACGCATCGTCCTCGGTCAGAGTCATCTTCCTGAGATGGTACATGTAGGGACCGTGTCCTGTGACCAGTGCAGTAAGCCAGCTTAAAGTCTGCCGATTGTATCGGGTGACTTTTGCTGCCTCACTACTTGACCATTTCACGGCCGCCTTTGATTGCCTGCAATTACCAGCTTCTTCCCACCTTGTACGGTGTTCCGAGTCCGTCCATTGCTTAATAAGGCCTGCCACCATGTTGTCGCCTATGGCGATACGTGGTTCTGGTCCACAGAATTCTTCTGCTGATCCTTCTCTTGCTAAAGAATCAGCCTTTTCTGCTCTAAAAGGCTCTGCTCTATGCCAGAATGTCCTCGCAACCACATTAGTGTGAGCTCATTTGTCTGAGCGCACCTATTGAGTTTGGTAAGACATTCTATGGCCAACGTAGAAGTAATATCTGTCCGTTGCATGCACCTAATCACCGACTGATTGTCAAGGGCAATGACAATTTTCTTGCCATTTACCCGGTCATCTATCAAGTGGTCCAGCGCATGCACTACACCAAGCATTTCCGCCTGGTATACAGACACGAACCTCCCCAGCCTCAGTGCACAGGATAGGTTCAACTCTTCTGAGTAGACGCCTGACCCGGCTCTGCCATTCATCAGAGAGCCGTCTGTGAATATACTGATGTCGCTACCAGCGGTTTCTTCACAAACGGATCCATCTGTTATTAGAGTTTTATAACATTTTTCTGTTATTCTCACTCTCTGCCTTCCGTCCATAGGCATACACGTCTCCCTGACATTTCGCTGTGCCATGTCCAGGATGCGCATATGACCATGGAGGGCTGTTGCTCCATGCCACGTAGCATTTCGCAACATCCTGAGGGCTGTTAGCGCTGCCGTTTTCTTTATTTCTAAATCCAACGGCAGCATACCTAACAAAACCTCCATTGCGCTTGTTGGAGTGGTGCGTATTGCCCCTGTTATTCCAACACACGCCAGCCGTTGGACTCTGTCTAGTCGCTTCTTAATGGTTTTCTGACTGACTTTTGTCCACCAGATCACCGAAGCATACGTGATGACAGGTCTAACCATCATAGTGTAGATCCATTTCATAGCCTCTGGGTTTAGCCCCCATTTTAGACCACAAACGCGTCTACACTGAAACAGAACCCTCTTGGCCTTTTGAATCCTGTCTCCTACTTGTTCGTTCCAGTTCAGTTTACTATCTAGAGTTACCCCTAGATATTTAATTTTCGTGGACATGTTGATTTCAGCTCCAAAAAGTCTGAGTGGTCCTCTCCTCAGGCCTACCCTCTTTCTTGTAAAGAGAATATTGTCTGATTTTCCTGCGTTCACGGTGAGGCCTTGTTCTCGACACCACTCCTCCACTATTCGGAGTGCTCCCTTCATTATGTCAGAAATGGTGTCAATGAACTTACCACAGACCACCAACGCAATATCATCTGCATACCCTATCGTGTGTATGCCCGATTCATCTAGTCTAGCCAAAAGTGAGTCCACAGTGATGTTCCAGAGGGTTGGCGATAACACCCCTCCTTGAGGACATCCTCTACTTACTCTACCTCTAGCCTTGACTCTACCGTTCTGCATGTTGACAGCCCTGTGCTTGAGCATATTGTCTACCCAATTTGTTATAATTGGGCTTACATTGCGCACTGTCAGAGCCTGTCGCAGCCTTCCAAAGCATATTTTGTCGAAAGCACCCTCGATGTCCATAAATGTGGCCATCGCGATGCCGCGAAGAATGCTGGTAACTATTTATTATGAAAACATGTGGACACAGTTCATTCGGGTAACGGTACTTTGTTTACACTTTCTGATGTTTGAATGCTTTACAACGTTTAATATTTCTGCGGAGCGAAGTAATGTTAAGACCACACGCGGTTTCTTGAATAAAATAAATTGTAATCGGCTATTTTCATCGAAATAAAAGGTATTAATGCCATTATCCAGATTTTTATAATTATAAAATATAGTGTTGGTAAATCTCTCAGGACAACTTTCAAGAATGGGTCGCGGTACACAGTTAAGTGCGAAAAGACAAGGAAAAATAGCAGCCTATCGTGAAAATGGATTGACAACAAGAGATACTGCAGCTAGGCTAAAAAGAAGCAAAACTGTAGTTATTCACTTTCTAAATTTAAAAGAAAAATATGGAAAACAGAAAAGTAGTGACCGACCAACTAAGCTTAGTGCCAGAGATATTTGTGAGATTAAGCGATTAGCGGTTAATAAATCTAATAGTCCCCCCGACATAGTACGTATACATAATCTGAATGTTTCTGTACGATGGGTGCAAAAATTCTTAGAGATGACATAAACCTTAAATATACGAACCAGTAATATACATATACCGAAATATACACCAGTTTTGGGAAGAAGAGTAATCCAATGTTATTTTTTTCTGATGAAAAAAAATTTAATTTGGATGGACCTGAACCTGGAAGGGATGTCTCGTAACTTTGGAGGTGGATCTCTCATGGTGTGGGCTGCAATTGGGGTTATTGGAAAGAAATGAACAGACTTAAGTATATTGAACTACTAGATGAAGTTCTTTTGAATTTCGGAGATGAAATTGCTGAAGGTAACTGGATTTGTCAGCAAGATAATGCGGCAATTCATTCATCGGAGGCTTCTAAAGAGTTTTTAAAGGACCGTAAAGTGACCGTTTTGGACTGGCCCGCTTGTAGTCCTGACTTAAACCTGACTTAAACCCCATTAAGAATGTGTGGGTAATTTTATCCAAGTTGTTGTTCAATGATGGCAGACAATTTAATAATGTAAAGAGCCTTAAAACTTCAATAACTGCCGAATGGGGTAAAATTGAACAAACAACTATTATAACATATAACATTAATAAACTCAATGCCTCGGCGTCCCAAGAAGTAATAATTAATAAGGGTTCCCATACTAAAAATTAAAAGTTATAATTATAATAATTGACATAATACTTTTCCTTTGGTCTTACCGTTTGTTCGTATGAAAACATTTTAATTTATTTTTAGATATATTTGAAGTTAATCAAATTTGTTTTCTTTACGTTAACTAGGTTAAAACATATTAAATATACTAAATATTTGACAAAAAATACATATAGAAGCTTTATTATAATAAATTTTTGAATCTCTTATGTTGGTCTTATCATTACTTTGTGCAGTGTGTATACAGTTTTTTCAGTCAAAAATTTTTTTGTATTCTTAAAACATGCCTCAATATACCCTCAAACTTTCAAATAAATCGCTTCAATAATTTACTCTTGAGAAATGTTTATTTTTGAACCTTGATTTCATGTATTGCTAGCCTTATGTCTGGTTTTGTGTTAAAAATTCTGTAATTTTTACACCAAATTTAAATTTAGCAACCTCGAAATTTGCTTAATTTACATAGTAATCGAAACACCCTACTTACCTCAAAAAATACCGTTATTGTACAACAAATTAAGAAATTTTTCATTGTTATTAAACAATAAATATATAATATTTTTATATTATAATTCTTATAAATGCTATTTTTTTTTTCAGAGGTCGAAGAAATATCATATTAATATCATATTATTAATTCTTATAAATATTTATTGTTATTAAAAATTGTTTTTGCTTAAAAATTATAGCCACGTTGGAGGATTGCACTATATTAGAGAAAATCTCACCCGATACGCTGGTTTTTCTACAAACACACAAACGCATTTGGCCCGCTAGTCAACGTGATGCACTCTTTTGGTCGCACATGCGCAGAATCACAGATGGTCTGGACGATGGAGCATTGGATACGTGGATTGTGTGTAATAATTCGACAGATTATTCCACGCAAGAGGTGAGTTTTTTAAAATATGCATTGATTTTAACGAAAATTGTTCAGAAACTTTGTAACTGACCTTCATTTAATACTATAAGTCATTAAATCAAGTAATGAGTTGTTTTCAAAAACTGTCAAACTGCCATGATATCGTCTTTGTATATTAATGTTTAGTTAAGTTTACTATTTTGTGAACGAAAATTGTTGACATATAAAGAATACATTTTTTGCATGTCGTATTGACAATGAAAAATAACAACATAAAGATTCAAAAGAAATTGAATAACTATTACTTTATTATAGCACTCGAAAAACTTAAATTTACACAATGAATTGTTCCGAGAGAGATAAAGGAAAAGCAAGAATAAGAATAGAAAAAGTCAAGATAAGAATTCAAAAATTAAATGGGTAAATTTATTCTTACTCTAAACCCCCTTAATACTTAAGGGTAGTGAACTCCGCGACATAATAAGATTGACGAAAAACAATCTACTGGAGTTAAATATACCTAGAAATCATGTGGGTCATGTTTGTAGAAGTCGTGTGCAAATGATTCGGTGCAGAAAAATGCAATGCCTGGCTTCTAGATAATTTAAATGGTCACGATGAAGTAATTTTTTTCTAAAAACAGAGATATGATCGAACTTTCCTAGAACATATACACAGCGGGTTGCATTATTAAAGACGCTTGTGCAATGATTGAGAATCGAGTTTGTACATTAGCTGCTTCAGCAGCTGCAATATAAGTTTTTTCCTAGTCTCAACAGGTACAAAACTTAAGATTTCGAAGAACATATTACAATTTTTTATGCAAGAGTTAATTTGAAAACCAAAATTAGTGACTACTAACCAGTTTCAGTTTCACATTTTTTAGAAGAACAGAAGGCAAATCTTCAAAGCAATATGTAAAATTCTTTTGAGATTTGCAAAACAATTTAAAATTTACAAATTTTTACTTTTTAGTGCTAAACTATTCGTAGTGATTACCTCCATCAACTATCAAAATTGTTAACTCATCTTCTAACTCTTTAATTAAAAAAAAAATCATTTTGACTCTTTGTTTTGTATGGAGTCCTTTCAAAAAAATGGGTTTTTTTTGCTTCTCCTGAAATTTTTAAAATGATGAGTTGTGCCTCTTGTGTAGATAGAGTGTCATATGATTTTAAAGATTTCAACATTAGCATATTATCTTCAGCCCATTTGGATATCATAGTTAAGTCCTATTTTACTCTAATGCATAGTGAGTCGCCTCAATGGTCTGGCCATGAGAAGTGTGCACAGAAAATTTATTTATGAAAACTAAAAAATTTTTAAAATAAAGTGGTCGAGAAGTTAACAAAAAACCCCTGAAGATTATGTTTTAATTAACTTAATCAAAAGAATAATCTCGTTCACTTTTTTATTTAAATTTTGTAAGTGATTTTTAACACTAATCTGTGCACACACATTCATCATGGCTTGACCATTTGAGGCAATTTTGCAGCAAATTCTTGTTCTTGTATTTTTCTAATAAATATAATTATTACTTTGCTTATAAGTTTACTAATTGTACAGTAAAGAGCTCGTAGGTGGAGGTAGTAAGACAAGTGTAAAGCTTCATGTGCTCTTGACTGTATCTACATTCATACTTTTCCCAACCTCCATATATCAATTTTCCTCTCTCTGGGCCATCGGCTGGCAACACCCTTGATGGCGTTAGTCTATTCATGATAAAATGGCAAACCAAACTGAGTGCAAATGTCAATAGCATTGTCAGATCGCATCAATTTAGGATGGTTTAATTCTTGTAGGATATATGTAATGACAGGACATTGTCTGTCAAGCATGATTTCTATAATAGGTATTCCGAGAGAAATGAGGATTCAAACCACACCAATGACTTCTGTTGGAGTTGGATGGGTGAAGACGAGAAGGAATCGGTATTGCCTCTCCTCTGCTCATGCCACGCTCTCTGCTGTAGAAAACAGAGGTATTTAGTAAGATTCTTTTTTTATAATCTTAGGGATCTTGAGGAAGTAGACGTGAAGCGCCTACTTTTATTTATCAACAGTATTAGCGGGTTAAATGAGGGTGTTAAAGAGTCGCATGGTAGATTTCTGTGGTATCACAATCACAATGGACCAATTATCTGGCCGAACCTAACCTAACTTTTCTTCTAAAAACAATATTTTTTCAATTGCAGTCGAAAAACGGCAAATGTGTGCGCATATTTTTAACTGTAATATTGGCTTGTCAGACACAACTGCCGCCTGGTAAGAAGAAAACTGATCAACTATCACGCGATGAGCTTACCTGTAAAATAACATACTGTTCAGTTGGTAAGTTAAACAATAAAATTAATTTTTTTCTTGCTGCTCACGAATAATTTATTTAATTAAATCTCGCTTTTTCTTTTGTAGTCAATCCTGGTGGCTGGGCACCAGCATCAGCTCTGCGCTCGGTCTATAAGCGCGAGTATCCAAAGTTCCTGAAACGTTTTACCGGCTATGTGATAGATCAGTGCAAAGAAAAACCAATTATGTTTTGATATTTAAGGCTTATATAAACACACACACACACACACACACACATACACATACTAACACATACAAATTCGCACCTATACAAATATATTTAAATACCTTGTGTTATTAAGATTTTGTCTAGAAATCATTGTAAATATTTATCTAAATGTTTTTCACAATCAAGCAAATGCTTTGACTTATAATATACATTTATGTACACAGCAGCACATGCATATTACTGTTATTACATGCATATATAAGTATGTACATATATATATTTTTATGAGCACACATACAGTGGTCAAAAAAAGTTTTCGTCATATGGGCTGCTTTTTAAAAAATAGTTTCGAAACTCTGAAACCAGTTAGATCTGTTTAAAATAAAACCACACATATTTTGATAGATGCCGAATCTTTAAAATTCAGTTATAGTTTTTATTATAGTTTTATTTTAACACAACTAAAATGATAATTTTTCATAGATACAATCATACAATCAACAACAATAGTACAAAAGACAAAGATATGATAATGTGTAACACTAATATTTTGTTGTTTTTCCTTTGCGTCGTATCAACTCCTTTAAACGATTTGGTATGCATTCCACAAGCTTTTTAGTATATGTATTCCGGATCATTTTTCTCCCATTCTTCCTGCAAAATATCTCATTTGAATTTTGTTAGTACCTAAAAGTGCATTTTCTCAGCTTCTCCTTTAGAAAATGCATATATTGCATACTAAATACAAAACAGTCACAACTCAAAATTTACAAATTTTAACTTTTTAATGTAAAACTATTCGTAGTGATAATATACTTTGATTGTAACACATCAAATACATTTTGAACACATCTTCCTTCTCTATAATTTAAGAAAAACAGGTTTGTTTCATTGCTTTGTATGGAGTTAATTCAAAAATAAAATGGTTTTTTGCTTCACCTAGAAATTTTAAAATTTTGAGTTGTGACTGTTTTGTATTTAGAGTGCGATATGTTCTTTGTGACTTAAATCAGCAGACCGTGCTGGTGCTTTCATGATTTCGACAATTATTGATCAGCCACTGCCTGTTGTTTTCGGCTGTTTGTTTATTATTATTATTTTTTTTATCAAATTAAAATCTCCTCCTCAAATCTAGTTTTTCCGTACTAGGTAAAAGGTTTTCCTTTAATATATCAATATAAACCTTGTTATCAATAATCTCATCTATAAACACCAATTCGCCAACTTTTGGCGCCCCATACTTCCCAACACCATAACATCTCCACCTCTGTGCTTTACAGTTGAAGCTATATTTTTTTCCCCCAGCTCTATTTTGGGTTTTCTACAGGCGCTAAGAAAAATCGCTCTAATAATCTTAAGAAAAAATATTTAAAAAAAAAAAAAAAATATCGAAATAAAAAAAAAATTAAAAAAAATTACATAAAATTTTTCCGTAAAAATATAGGGGGATATTTTATATAAAAAAATGAGCGATTTTGCATTTTTTTTGGATGAAATTCCAATTTTTGTTTTATATATTATATTTTGAGCGCTTTTTGTTTTTGGGTAATTTTTAATTTTTTTGTTGTCGAGTTTTCGTTTTCAATTTTAGTAAGTTTTTGCTTACCAAACAAACTTCTTTATTTGAAAATAATGAGTATTTCTCTTGTACGCATAGTTTTTTATAGATTTTTATGCAAAATCAAAATCAAAATTGGCCTTAAAAAAAAATTAAAAAAATTTAAAACTTATCAAACTTATCTCCTGGGAATAATGCAAAAAATGAGTCCGCAAAATCGCCAAAAAAAAAAAAATTAAAATCACAAAAAAAAAAAAAAAAATTAAAAATCACCCAATTGAAAAATGACCCAAAAATAGATTAAAAATTGCCCAAAACGAAGAAAGAAGAAGAAACGATAAAAAGCCCAAACATTTTTGAAATATTACCCAAAAACATTAACCAAAATTGGCAAAAAAAAAATTATGAAAAATCGCTAAATTTTTTTGCATGAAATTTCGCCCAAAAGAAAAAAGCGAAATTTTACACAAAAAAAAAAAAAACACAAAATCGCCCCATTTTTTTGGGGGGATTTTTCACATGAAAAATTCATATGGAAATAATTGGGTGATTTTTCATTTTCTTGTGGGCGATTTTTCTTAGGGCTATTTTGCGAAGAGCCCGAAAAATTGGGCGATTTTACATTTTTTTTTGGGTGAATTTCCGTTTTTTGTTTTTGGGCCATTTTTTCAAAAAGTTTTCGACTCTTTTCGTTTTTGTTGGGTGAAATTTCATTTGACCATTTTTCATTAATTTTTGGGCCATTTTGCATTTGGGTGATTTTTAATTTTTTTTTTTTGGCGATTTTTCTTTTGGGTGATATTTCATTGCGCTTTTCTATACACCAGACCTTTGCCGTACACCCAAAATGTACAAAAATATTACATGATTCCAAAAATCCGAAGGTTCATTTATGTAAGCTTTTGCGAAAGCGTGACGTAGCTTTCCTATACTTTTTTGAGATATGAGACTACTTTTGTTTGGTTTTTGCGTAAAAGGTCAATTTTTTTTAAAACATTGCGTATAGATTGTGGAGTTACGCTAATATCCAAGTAATTAATACATTTTTTGGGCGATATGGAATCATTTGCTTTTGGGTTCTTTTTTATTTCCCTTAGGACCCATTATTCACTAGCATCAGATAACTTCTTTGGACGTCCGTTTCGCCGTTTATTTTTCACATATTTTTCTATTTAAACTTTTTTTATTATATAATGGATTGTTGTTCTTGGCCTTTGGAGCATTTCTGCTATGACTTATTTTGTTAAATCACCATCAAAATGGTGAATTATGATTTTTCTGACTTTATTAGAAATTTCCTTTTCCCTTGCTGCCCATTAGAAGAAACAAGAGTGTAAAATAATCAAACACACTAAACGTGTATAGTAGAAGCACGCTTGTCACGTATTGCAAATGCAAAATAAGCACAATATTGGGCATAAGCTAATGCAAAACTAACAGCCTGCTTGAATAGTTGAATACTTTTTTGCTTGCTAATTGTTATTTTCTATGAAAAGAGAGTACTTTTTTGTCAATGTGAAAATCATGATATAATAATTTACAAGGTGGCCTTAACAACTGCCTATTTTCTCAGAGCGTCGACCAACACTTGTCAAAATCAATACAAAGTTTAATTTTTCATCTGTTTTGCTGCTTATTCGATCACTTCTACCTTATGAAACTATTATATCATGTGTGTAAATGTGTGTAATGACCAAAACAAATGACAATAAAAAAGTACGGTTACTTCATATTCCTTTTGCGATCATAATCCTTTACATCTGCTTGAACTTTTTTTCCCTTATATTTTGAAAATTATATATATGTCGAATACTTTTTGTGACCACTGTATATGTACGCAGTTATATAGATCTATTTTTATTAAAACAAATAATTGTTAAGTTGTAAAGCTTGTAAATTTTAAAGTAATGTAAGCAAAAAATAATTTTCTCTTTTAAAGTTAACATTATGAATGAGCTAAGTTAACTGGTTGTTTATATACATAAGTTACTGAATTTTTCCAAAGCACTAAAATGTGCTTGACAATCAATGCGTTAGACTAAGTGAACAATTTATGAAATTATCTTTTTGTTGTTTCGTTTTAATCACTATTTCATTCTTTTAATATTCAAAAATTCCAGCCGAAATTAAAATTGAAAAACTCAAAGATTTTTTTATACAAATATTTTCCTCTAATGAATGTACACTAAATTTACTAAAAACAAACTAGTTCCAAAACTATAATATAAACGCTTATTTAGCTTATCAAAATAGCTGCTTTGTTGCAAAGTTTTAAGCCTAATTTTATAAACTTATCATTATTATCAATATAGCTCTATACTGCCGTCATAAGGAAGAGTGCGGTATCTAACATGAAAATCAAAATGCATTTTATTGTATTTTCCTTATAAGTCGTCCATCCTCTATAAGATTATAAAATAAAAATCCCGAATGTTTGGTCCCATGCCTTTATATTTTTACCTAAATTGCCATATCTACACCAAATTTAGGAATCGTTCCAGAATAAATCGCAGTATCTACACGAACAGAGTCAAAAATGTCGTATCTACATGTAGATGCCGCATTTTGGCTTTGTTTTTTTATTTTGATCATAGACACAATTTTTTCCCAGTCATAAAAAATAGAATTTGAGTCATATGAAATTTTTTCAATTATTGACTATACATATTTTTCATATCTTCGCTTTAACTCTAATAATATCGATCCTTTATATTGGTAAGATAGTTTTAATGATATTTTAAATCATAATAAGCAAAATTATTTTTATTATAAATGCGAAAGTGATGTAGAATGGGCGTTTTTTCAATGTTTTCAATTAAAAGAAATCGGAGAGCAAACAAGCAAAAAGCGGCAACTACAGTGTTTTATGCCAAAGTTTTTGCAGTTTTGGTAAATTCTTTAAAATAACTTTATTATTTATGTTGTACTTCGCTTCTCTTTTCTGACGAATTAAATTTTTATAATTATTTCCATCGCTTTTCATAAAATTTTGTCTTTTTAATCTGAAGCGTTTTTCTCAGATTTTTGGAAAATGTAGATGCCGCACTCTCCCTTATGACGGCAGTATAATGTTCAAGCGAAATCAACTAGTGTCTTCATAAATACATGTATATTAAGGTGCCTACCTCCATAGAAAAAAACTCCTGTCGAGGCCACCGATTAAAAATGAACTTTGGTCTGTTTTATGACGTTTCCCAAAACATTTTCGCTGTCACGAAAACCGCCAGTGAGCTAAAGCATTTTTAAATAATCTCAAAAAATCATGTTTTCCGTAAAAATTTCAGCTAGTGTGGTTGTTAAAAAAAAAAACAAAAGGCCAGAAATAATAGTTTTGAAAAAGTTCTTCCAAACTGCATCAAAAAATTTCAAATCTTTATCATTTAACCAAAGGTAATGCTGATTTGTATACATATTTTTTTGATATCTTTTTTATTTTCACTTAAATTCAAACTATTTCATTATTATTTTTGCTATCCTCGTGAAGATATCGTTGGAAAGATTTTGACTGCTTCCATTTATTCCTGGACAAAGTTACTTACTTAGGTGTCTATAACAACCCGTGTTCGGGTTTCGACCGACCTCATCAGCTTTCGCCAGGCGCCTCTGCTTTGCGCGCGCCTTCTCCAATCGGATACACCAAGTGCGGTTAGGGCTTCCTCGGCCTGGTCCATCCATCGGAGGCATGGTCTTCCTCGTCGTCGTTGACCAGCGACCCTCGCCTCGAACACCTTTTTCGCTGAAGCTTCATCGTCCATACGATCGACATGACCCAGACAGCGTAGTCGCTGCACAGTTATACGCTGAACTACGTCAATGTCTTCGTAGAGCTCATACAGCACTTGGTTCATTCGGATGCGATAGTCATCGGCGACTCGAACAGGACCGAAGACAGTCAAAATCTTTCATTTTCGAAAGTCAAAAATTTTAGTCAAATTTTTATTTTAGTCAAAATTTTTGTAGAACTATTGATTCTAACCGTTGGTAATTTTTACGAATATAGCCGGAATTTTTACCAGCCGGCATTTTAACGAAAAACATGATATTTGAAGGTTATTTAAAAATGTTTTATGTAATGTTTTTTATGTAATGTTTTAGCTGGTCGATAACAGGCGGTTATCGATACAGCCAAAATATTTTGTGAATCTTCATAAAATAAGTGGCAATGGTTACTTTTTGTTTTATGAGGCATCCTAATATATTTATATATTAATTGTATTAGCTTTAAGTAACGTATATATTTATATACATATGTTTATATAAATAGTTAAACTTTCTCTATGTATGATACAATTGTATCTTGCTATATTTATTGAGCGGAATTTGAATATTAATTAAATATTTTTCTGCCGTTGAAATAATGTCCTCCATGCCTTAGAAAGTATTTTCTGCCTTCCTTAAAACAAGTCTTAACGCATAAATTTTGTGTATATGTAGTAGTTATGTTTCTTTATTAATGTATTGCTTTCATTTGCAAAATGCTTTAATTTTTATATTTATAAACAACACAAAGTAAGCCTAAATTTTGCGCGATCGGCCTAATTTTATTTTTTCTTTTGTAAAAGTGTCTATAAATATTTGTTATTTTTAAGCCACATCTAAATGTAGTTTTTTTTTTTTTTTTTTTTTTTCAAAATGTATCTATCTATGTATGTATGTTGAAATATTTTTAAGATAATATTTTTTTTATTAAATATTTATATATAATTTTTTTAAATGTTAAGAAAAAAAATGTCCAAATAAAGTTATAAACAAAAAAATAACAATTTTCAGTATTTTTAATAAAGTTCTGAGCGCCCAGACGTGACTTGTGGTTTATTCTTATAATTTTATACAAACCTGTGAAACATGCTTTTTATATCAGGGAATAAAAAACTCAAGTTGTTGGCATAAGAAAACTACAAATGTAAACTCAAACTTTAGTTAACTTGCTCTCAGATAGTGTTCCTTTGCCAACTTCTTTTCATTATTGTTATTTATTTATATATTATTTATTTATTTATATATATATTATATCTATATTTAATATCTTGACACTTTTATTAACTTTTTGTTGTTTCTTTCTCTTATTTTTTTTTTCTTTGTATATGATTAACCCTTGTCTGCTTTTATTTCTGTGCAGTTACACTTTTTTGCAGTTTGTTGGTTTTTTCTGTTAGTTTAATTTTCTTCATGAATACATTTATTATACACACATTTATAAATAGTTTCAGTTTGTTTAACTCTTAAACATTTAGATATTTCTATTTTCAAATGTTTTGTTTGGTTTCTTTTTTTTTTACAAATTTTGTAGAATTTCTAGTGAAAGTACAACCGAAACGTGATTTTTGAATAAATTTTATTGTTTTTTTTTATTTTTTATTTTGTTTTCTTTTCTTTTCTAGTTTTGTGCAGTCTGAAATTTGTTTACCTTTATTTTTAAATATTAAGTTAATATTTTTTATAAGATCTAAATTGTATTTATTAATTTACTGATTTAGTATTATTTATTCAGTTAATTGTGTGCTTGAGTTTTATGGTATATATTTTAGGGCTTATTTCCAGTTAAGCCACATTTTATTGTGGCTTCCTATTATATATGAATAGTGTATTTTGAGTGCGAAACTTATTTTTTTACACTTTTTATTTAAAATATTGTCACTTAGTTTGTTTTATCATATTATACAGAGAGCTGGTTGCCAATTGTTTTATCGATTTTTGCAAATTCGAGGCTGTTTTTCTTGCAGGAATGATTTGGCTATTATTAAAAAAAAAAAAAAAACATTAAAAAGTTCCTTGTTTTTTAAGAAATTTTTTTTTTATCTAAAATATGTGCTGGTTACATGAATTGGAGTTTAATGATGATGAAATATGTAGTATTTGTCATTATTTGATGCTTTATAATGATTTTCTTTTATAAATGATCTGATGAATAAGCTAGAAAGGAATTCTCTGTGCGTACAGTTTCAGAGAAAACTAATGCATGAATTTTTTAAATACGCATTTAGCAAATTTTTAATATTTTTAAAGTTTAGATATTCAAGAATATGCGCTTGAAAGGATTTTTGAAAGTTCCGATTTTTTAAACAGCTTAAGCTCATTTATTTTATAAATCAAATGAAAATTAATCAATTATATATTCGCCATTTTGTTCGATCACATTCTTCCATCTCTGTGGTAGCTTCATTATTTCGCGCAGATAGAAGTCTGCACATTTCTCTGCAAATAACCTTTCAAGGTGCTGCTTGGTAAGGCCCTCATAACTAAAGGTTTTGCCATTCAATGAGTTTTGCAGAGAACGAAACAAAGTACAGTTATAATTTTACTTCTAACTTGATTAATCTCTCTGTACTGAGTTAGTTATGAATGTGGTAGCGGATTGTCCGCTGTTGTTTTTTAGTTGTAACTGTTATGAAAAAAAAATGTATTTCACATGCTGGCAATAATGAAATTTTGACTGCCATCGCACAGTCTCGTTGCTAACTTTTCACTTTTGAGTAGCGTTCTGAAAGATAAAACAAGTATAGTGTACAAGTTACTAAAAATTATTGCACATTTTTTATCTGTGTATAATTAAAGTGAATATTTTTGATACTATAAAAATCCGAATTTTTTTCATCAACAATGGATGGTTAATGGTATGCAGTACACCTAGAATTGATTGTATTTTAAGTATCTAAGATAATTTCCAAAATAAACACAATTGAAAAAATATGTACGAGGGCTCGGAGAAAAGTCCATGAAAAATAAAACGGATGGCGCCATAGTCTCAAATCTCTGTGACATTTAACAAATACCATCTTTAACTAGAATGCATTCAAATTTTTAGACTGATTTGTCCTTCAGTTCTGTTTAGATACTGGTCGCATGCAAGCAAAACCGTGAAAATATTTGTAAACATGGAAAAAGTGATTTTCGCGTCTTGATTTTCTTGCGTGGCAAAATATTACGCTAGCCAAAGCATCGCTTGTTAAATATTAAGGGAACTTCTCATCATCTATTGGAACGATTCACAAGTGGTTTAATAATTTTCGTTGTGGTTTACAAAAATGAAAATGTTTACAAAAATCTTCAAGTTTGCTCATTTTTGATGGGTGTCGAAAATAGAACTGAATCCGATCTGAAAATTTGAATGCGTTCTAGTTAAACATTGGATTTCACAAATATCGCATGTAATTTGCGCTTGTGGCACTATATGTTTCATTTTTCAGAAGCTTTTCAATTTGCCCTCGTAAGCCGAGAAAGTTGCGTCCTTTTGTCATGAATGGGACAGTTTTTGTCATGAATGGGACAGTTTTTGTCATGAATGGGACAGCATTCAAAGTTGTTTTTTTCATAGTTATCATGTTTATCGTATAAAAACACCTTTTGTTCATATTTTTTGTAACTGCATGTTGATAAATGGTATTTTATTCAAATATTTTTTAAATATTCGCAATTTTATTTTTTTTTATTTTTCGCACATGCCTCAATTGTTTTCATGTTTTCAATTGGAATTGTTTTTTTATGTTATTTTTCAATTCCATTAGAAATAGAAAATAAATTTTAAATGATTTTTGTAGATAAAATGTCAAAAAACAAATAAAATGTGTTTTAATCATAGAACTCAAAATTACGAAACAGAGCTGAAAGCAATCAACGCGGTAACAATTGACAAAAAACCACTTAAAAAACTAATTTTTTCGAGATTTTCAAATTATGTGGATAGGGAATCAAATGATTCACATGAATAAACCAACATTTTTGTTTAGAATCTCTTAACACTTTCAGAGACAAGACTCGAAAAACACGAAAAACTAACAGTTTTAAATTTTTTTTACATTTATTTTGGTTCTACATATTACAAAAAAATGTTGGGTAAATTTTTATTTAAAATGTAAAATTTTATATTATTTTAATTTTTATTTAAAATTGAAGAAAAACGTTTACATTTATTATGGTTCTACATACTAAGAAAAAATAGGTTGAAGAACATATTTATTTTAAATGTAAAATTGTTATTTTATTTTAATTTTTATTTAAAATTTAAGAAAAAAAAAAAAAAAAATAAAGAACAAATTCGTAGCCGAAAAGTATGTTATGTGATTGACGAGTTGACGAGGTACCCGTTACCAATCTAAAGGGCCAAGCTTAATTATTTAAAATTGTAGAATTCACGAAACATCGATCTAGTTGAATATTAAAGCATTTACACGCTATTTTTCTACATAAATTATATAAAGGAACCTGGGTACCCCGTCAGTCTGACCAAGATTTTTTTTCGTCAGTCACATAATGGTTAAGCAACTCGAACCTTTTCAAATGAAAAAAATTACAAAAAAAAAAAATACAATAGAAAAGTGGTTGAAATCCATACCCCTGTCTATGAAAGAATAAAACATTAACAAATATGATGATAAATTTTATTAAAATGGGCATTTCCGTTGTGGCGCACGTGACGATCGTACGACTTTAATGAGTGAAAAAACAATGAAAAATTCAATTTACAAGTTCCTTATTTTGATTTTCCAATAGCTTACTAAGCACACTATACAAGGTGCAAAACCTAAGAGTTGTCAAAAGTTCGGCTCTTAGTCTATCTAAGCCACCAAAAATGATACGTTACGTGACAAAGAATAGAGGTGGTTTTTGACTTGGATCACAAAATTAGTAAAATTCTGTAAATTGGCAAGATTTTTTGTATAAAACTTTATTTAGAAGGATTTGAAATATTATAAGTTTATTTTCAAAGTAATCAAATTTAAAAACCTTTTCTCGTTTTTTTTTATTGGGCTTAGTATGAAACGTTGCGTTACATGGCGTTACATGACATTTTTTCCATTGTAATTCATTTGGATAATTAAGTAATTAGGTAATTGTGTAATTATGTGATTTAGTTATTAAAAAACAAATTTTATATATTCTGCCTCTCCTTGCCTCAACCATTTTTCATTATTTTTAGCCAATGCCTTCCATTTTTACTAAAACAAAAACATTTACGAAACATTTACAAAACATTAACTAAAAAGAAAAATTACATTTGTGAAACAGTGCACACGATTTGATCATTATTAGTAAATGAATTTATATTTAAATTGCCTAAATCAATAAAATAAAAATATTTCTCTAAGATAATCTCATTAAATAATAAATTTTTAATAACTTTTAATTTTCGTGTCACGGTGGACTTTTTGACGGAAATGCCCATATGTTATTTGATTCAAGATTTTTGGGAGATTTTTTTCAGGCGTCCCACTCATGACGATATTTTTTTTTTGAGGCTCAGAAGACGAAAAATTCTTCGAATGACTATATTTTTTTAGTGCTTTACAGGACTACTTTACTTTATTCATTTACAGGTTTGAGCCTGTAGTTTTTCAACTTAAAGAGAATTATGCACCAAAGGGGGCCAATTTGTCCCATTCATGACCACTATCCTCTATTTGTTTTTAATTACTAAATATAAAAAAAATGTAAAGTATTTGCCTATTTTTGAATTAAAGTAAATAAAAACAATTAATAAAAAAAGGATACTCTAGTTATTCCGCTACTGTATTTTTACATATATGTAAAAAGTTGCACAATGTCATGTTTCGAGAAAGCTCCAAAGTTTTTTAAATAATAACCTTTTCTATGTCTGTGTTATCGATAAACATTATATTATTTGTTATTTCTGCTTTTAAAAACATCTTAATACTGCACGTTTTTTTAGCATTTTTAACTTTTCCATATATTTACAATATTTTATAATGATAACATGTGTACGTTTTATTTTTTATTTAATGCTATTAATTGTAATAATTACATAACTAGCTAACATGTTGTTGCAATAAACTAACAAAATACAAGTTATAAAAAAATTAAACAAAGTTAAAATTTTCACTTTAATAAATATTTTGTTTTTTTTTTTTATAAAAATGTGTTTTATTTTTAATAATATTTATAAATAGTTAAAAATGTACAGCTTAAAACAAAGGCATTTAATGTTAATCATATTATTTTTATTGTTTTAAATTTCAGTGAAATATTATAATAGTTTTTCCTTTTATCAATGCAGCAAACAAGCTTTAAAACTATTAATAAATGTATTATAAATAAGTCTTGATTTTTTGTTTAGATTTAAGCTAAGTTAATATATTGTTTTAAATAAATGCATTTTTGAAATTCCACTAAAACGACAGAAAAAGAGAGCTTTACGCAAGTGCTTTTTTAAGTCTTTTTATGGTTTTTTAGAACTTGACGAAAATACTTTACAAGTTTTAAAAAACTTTAAAAAATCTGATCTCAGTATAGATGCGAAAAGAAAATTTTTCAGAAATTTACACAGTTAAATTGAGTAAAGTTTGATTTTTAGAAGTTTTCTTAGTTGTTTTATAAACAATTTTTTTTTTTATTATTTCCAATTTAAATATTAAAATTCTGTTACTTTTTTGTGGATTTGCAAAGTTTTTTCTTTAAGTGTGCCGACTTTTTTTGTTTTCTTTCAACTCTTGACCTAGTTTCAATGCTCACTTATTCTCTATTTACGCTTTACTATTCCGTTATGTGTTTTTTTTTTTTGCTGGACTTACAAATAATTTACAACTTTTACGCCAACTTTTGGATTTCAATGTTATTATCAATAATTACTGTTTGTGTCTCTTTTCTAATTTTGTTATTTATTAAGCTAACTTTATACATAGTTATACTATATTTTTTTTTTTACTGTGTAAATTTTACTTATTTGTGTTACACTCTAAATTTTTTATTTTCTGTTTCTTTTTTTTCTCTCAGTTTTATACATTTATTTGAAATGCTTCTCTTTGCAGTTTTGGATTGGCACGTATGCGTGGTGAGTTTTGTGTTTTGCTCTTTTCACCATTGTCGGAAAAACGAGCTGGAGGATTTATGTGATCCTGATAGTTTGGAGGATAGTTCGATATGCTTGAGTGCGTGAGTGACATGAGCATAAAAAAGAAAACGAGCGAGAGAAAGAAATTAGTAACCTTTATTCGATAAAAAAACCCACCCTAACTTGAATACCCGCTCTTCACCTTTTGCACTTACCTAAAAGTTGTCTCTTCGTTGTGGCTCGAGTAACCGCTTGAGCTGCGCACATGCCGCTTAGTGGCACCTTGACTAGATTTTCCAGATTTTCGTGTGGCAAATGGGGGCTTTGACTTGCGTGACATGCTTGTGGGTGTGGTCTCCGAGGACGATGAAGTCTCATCCTGAGCGTCTGTGAAAAATATTAAAAATAAATATTACAGTTATTTGCTACGATTCGTAGAAGTTGTGATTATGTGTTCACCTCGTTGCGGTCGGTATTTAGCTGAGTTAACAGCACGTGAGGACACATCATTGTCCGATTCGGAGCCAAGTGTGTCATATTCTGTAATTGGTATGTGAAGTGTTAGGATTTTCCTAACTTCGGAATCTGTTGAACCTGGATTGTCCGATTCTAAAAAGTTTAGTACGATTTGATGGAGTCGTTTACGTTAAGATGAATTCACGTGAGCATAATAATATAATAAAAATAATGTTGGGATTAGTTGATCTTTTGGGAACAGAGGATAGGAAGCGTGGTGGCGGCTATGCTTTAACATAATTAAAATAATGAGATGCGGCATGCATGCATTTAATGTATGATTTTCTTTTTTAAATTTTGCCTAAATCAAAATAGCTACTTAAAGCTAGGTTTCAACGGAGTTTTTACTGGTTTTTACCTTGACTCTCGGAGTGTGGATCTCGCAGGCGTCCACCTTTTCGTCGGACTTTTGTATACTCAGGTTCCTTGGTCTGCATGTGATAAATTAAAAACATATATATATCTATTATTAGCAATTAAAAACTAAAGAAATCTTTCTATTAATGGTTTTTAACATTCATCAAATATAAGGGTGTTCCAATAGTAGGTGTGGTACTTTGGTTTTGAATAAAACGCAAACGGTTCAAAATTTTTCTAAATACTTTATTTCGTTCGAAAGGCAACACAATAGGATTATGTGTAAAAAATTATTTCGCGAATATGTTCACAGCAACTATTCCGTAAATATCTCAATTTTTCATGGCCTCCGCAATGGCCCGAATCACCAATGTAATATTGCTTTTCTAGTCTGTAATCGTCTTCGGATCATTCTTTTTAAACTTATCTATACTTGTTACACTTTATCCATCGTGTAACCCCACATAAAAAAGTCTAACGGCGTCAAATCGCATGATATGGACGGCCAATTCATATCATTACGACGAGAAATAACACGGTTCGGGAATTTGCGTCGCAAAAAGCCCAAATTGAGGCGAGTTCAACAGTAAGTGGTGCAGCGCCGTCCTGTTGAAACCACATATCGTCCAGACCCTCAACTTCAACCTTCGGCACATAATAGTCCTCAAACATATTGTGGTACCGCCTCAATACCCGAGGAGAGGCCTCTGACCCATAAATCGCACCAAGCAGTGACTCGCGGTGGATGCATTTTCCGAGTCCCAGATACGGCAGTTTTGCTTATAAACATAGCCGCCGAGGTGGAAATGAGCCACACACAATGAGAAATGAGAAAAATCATTTGCAGGGTTGCGAGGGGGAAAAGAGCCTCGTCCGAAAAGAGAATTTTTTGCAAAAAATCATTATCAGCAATCATTTGCAAGGCCCAATCAACGAATGTACGGCGTTGTGCATGGTCACTAGGCAACAGCTGCTGCGTCAATTGGACTTAATATGGATGTAACTTTCAGTTCAAGCGCAAAATTCGATGCATGGAGTTCGCGGAAATGGCCAATTGTTGCGAACGATTTCGGGGTATACGACGACACTTTCACTTACGGCTGCAATATTCTCAGCACTGCGTGATGTTCGCACTCTGGTTGGCTTCGGAATATCAAGTACGGACCTAGTTTGATAAAATTTATTCACAATGTTGCTCACAGTTGTTTCGCTAATGTGGTGATTGCGACCCCATTTTTGGAGAATCGATCGTAGCGTTTGCACTATCCACTTGGAATTTAAGATCCAAAATTCGACGATTTCAATGTTCTTTCGTGTAGCGATTCATAACTAAAAAACTATACTGTCACAATAACAATGACACAAAATATGACGGATAATAGTTCAGATCTTACCGACTATTAGAACACTATTTAAAATAAAAACATAATAATATGTAACCAATAATTTATGAATCTAAAAAATAAACTAGTGTGACTGGAAAAAGTGATATAATCTTTTAAACTTTCATAATATCCGTCGCTGTTGTCTTTGGTCCTTCACCAGGCCCATGTTTATTCACTTCTTAAAGATACAAAGTGTGACAATTAAATAACCGAACTTTTTATATATATAGAGTAAAAAACACATTGAAATATGTTTGGAAGTTATTATTTATTCAAAATAGGTTCCATTAGAGTCAATACAACGTTGGGCACGATCAACTAATGCTGGCATCAAGTTTTTTATATCGAATTCCGTGATGTTCTTTAATATCTTTGTCATGGCTACTTGAATGGCCGGAATATCATTGTAAAACGCTTCTTTGATGGCAATTTTTAGTATCGGGAACATAAATTAGTCGCACGGTGATAGATCAGGCGAATACTGAGGGTCGACGATGACACAGATCTGTTTTTTCATCAAAAATTCATTCATGTTTTTGGTGTTGTGAGGAGGTTTATATTATCATGCAATAAAAATAGTTGTTTTCCCTCTGCTTATTCAGGTCTAACACGAACAATTCTCGACCACAAATGATGTAAAACTTCTAAATAATAATCACCATTGACAGTTTGACCTTCTGGAACCAATTCCTAGTGGACAATACACTTCGCATTGTAGAAATGGATCAATATTTCCTTGATTCTGGACTTCTGAAAACGCAAATTGTTAGGTTTTGGTTCGCCTTTCGACTTCCAGTTTGCAGATTGACGCTTAGTTTCATGGTCATATTTAAAGCACCATCTTTCATCACCAGTTATGATCAAATCAAAAAAATCTGGATCGTTTTCAGTTGTTGATTTGATGTCTTTACAATGCTCTACACGAGCGTTTTTTTGGTCCTCATTCAATTCGTGTGGAACAAATCACGCACAGACCTATTTTTTACAAAATCTTTAGTTAGAATTCGACGAACAGTCTCTCTATTTATTTTCTAACACCTCAGCCAATATTCTCACAGTGAAATTTCCATCAGGTCAGCAATAATTTCACGGATTTTTTTTTTGCACCAGTTCATCACGATTTTTGTATGAACGTCCACTTCTTTGATCGTCGTTCAAGTCTTCACGGCCACCTTTGAATCTTTGAAACCACGTATAAACTTGTGTACAAGATATACAATCATCACCATAAACTTTTTCATCAGTTCGCACGTCTCAGCGAATTTTGTCAGGCGAATTTAATATTTGCTCTTTGTTCCATTATGTTTTTACGACTAAACATAAAAAAGTATTGTCATTAAAACGCGCGTAATTTTATAACCTGTCAGCCGATTTGCATGAACTTGGGTGCGTTTGAAAGAGGATAGATGTATCTTCATATTAATAACGTATATGTTCAATAGATGGCGCTACGTTTTCTATGATTTAAATCAAAAGTGCGGTTATTTAATTGTCACACCGTATAGTTTTTGAAGTGAAAACTACTTTAGGCGCGTTATGCACTTTTTGGTTGGAGTAAAAGTTATAAATTCGCGTCAGTACTGTTAAGGTCAGCAATGTTAACGTCAACACTATTATATAGTCAGCACTGTTAGTGTCATCAATGTTAACGTTAACACTGTTAATACCTGAATTTCTGCTTCAGCTACCAGGCAAGCAACGTTTTTGTGTTTTTATATGGAGACCCCAAAAGGGTGACAGATAGGAGGTAGATGAGTTGAAAAGAAATGCATAAGGCAAAAAATAGTGGGACTAGCTCATATATTTGATCCCTGTTGGGGTCAATTCAAGAGAGACATGAATTAGAATTGACTGGTTTTGTGTTTTTTGTATGAGGATCCCCACAAGGGTATCAGATCCCCAGATATTTGATCATTTTAGGCATCAATTCGGAAGAGATGTGAACTATAATCGACAGTTTTTGTGCTTTTTGTATTGGGATCCCAGAAGGGAAAGTAGGTAAGGGGTAGGTGTGTTCAGAAGAAATGTTGAAGAGTAAAAAATTATAGTACCAGCTTATATATTTGACTCCTCTAGAGATGAATTTGGGAGATTCTAACTATATACGACAGTTTTTGTGGTTTTTGTATGGAGACCCCCAGAAGGCAGGCAGATGAGGGTCAGGTATGCTGAGAAGAAATGTTAAAGAGTAGAAAATTATCAGACCAGCTCATATATTTGACCCCTCTAAGGATCAAATTGAGAGAAATATGAACTATAATCGGCAGTTTTGGTGTTTCTTGTATGGGGACCCTCAGAAGGTGACAGATAGGTGTGTTAATAAGAAATATTGAAAGACAAAAAATAATAGGATCAACTCGTATATTTGAACTTTCTAGAGGACAGTTTAGGAGAAATATGAACTTTAATCGACAGTTTTGATGTTTTTTTGTATGAGGACCTCCAGAAGGATAGATTCCCAGATATTTGATGATCCTAGACGCCCAGAAGGGTGGCAGATTGATCTGTTGCGAAAACTTTTGAAGGGCAATTATAATTAGATCAGCTCATATAATTGACTCCTATAGGGATCAGTTCGGAAGAGATATGAACTATAATCTATTGTTTTTTTTTTTTTTTTTATGGGGTCTCCCAGAAGGGTTAAAATCTTAGGTATGCTTTTTTAAATATTGACTGTTGAAAATTTTCTAACGTTTGATACCCAAGAAAATGTTTTCCTTATGAAAAATATTAAAAAGTCTAAAAACATTTAATCAAAAACAAAAAAACTATCAATCGAAATTATAAACTAGTAACTAAATAGTCACATTTCCCGCTCGCATATTTACATGATAGCTTTCCGGCTTCACATCGTGATAAACAAATGAGCCACGCACCGAGTGATACGGCCCACTGTACACATTGCCGCTGTAAGAACTCTCGCTGTAGGTCTGCTTATTCAATTGAAATGTGGCATACGGACAGATGTCCTCGATGTACTCATTACCCTCGGCCTTGCCGAAACTGCCCGAATCATTGGAATTCGAGCCACGTGTAGCACCAGCACCAGGATTGCAGCGCACTGCCAAATATTGTTGATCGCGATTTTGTTTATTCTGCAAATTAGCCAAGCTAGGCGACTCCGACATGGAGGATGAGGCCAGGCGTGCCTGGTTGCTCATTTCTGCTGATGATTAGAGCAACAAGAGAAATTTGATTAAATTTAGTATGCTTGGGAAAATCTTAAGCATAAACTTGTTGACACTGACTTCGCTTGCGTATGAAGAGCACGGCGGCAATCAGAGCCAGCAGCATTAGAAGTGACAGGCACACAGGCAGCAGCACCTTAAAGTTGGCATAGAAGGGGCTGTCGCTCATGTGCGACACAGGATTGGCATGATCCGTTGAGTAGATTACTGTGAAAGTTATTATTTTAGTGAAGTTTCGTAGAGTGTGTCAAAAAACAGACTCACCTCCCTGTGGTAACAGTGTGGTAAAATTATAAATGGCTGTTGTGGAACCCGCGTTATTGTGCGCTGTTACTTTTAACTGGTACTTGGTGCCTGGCACCAAATCACTAACCGTATATATGCGTTCCGTAGGCGCGATATGATTGGAGACCACATTCCATTGAGATCTAAGGTAGCAGAAACAAATTCATCTCAATACTCAACACTAACAGTTGAAATACCTCACCTGCCATAGACTCTTGACTCTATCATGAAGTACAAAATCCCGCAGCCACCATCGCCCCACGAGTCTAGCCAACAGGTAACGCTTGTCGAATTATTTGTTATCATCTGCGAATGCTTCGGCTGCACCGGCGAATTTCCTTTTGTAAACGAGTTGACAATATCGCACGGCAGACCTGTTCCAATTTTATTGTAAGCCGTTATGTAGAGCTGATAACGCGTTCCACACCAAAGATTGCTCAACAAATGCGAGTTGGTCTTCGAGTCGATTTGCAGCTCTTCCCAGTCGCCGTTGTCACGCTTGTAGTTGATGACGTAGCCCAAGATGGGGCTGCCGCCATGATTATTATCCACCCATTCCAGATGCAGGCTATCTGTGTAGGTGTTCACCACCGTCAGCGTTGGTGGCTCTGGCGGCACTTTGACCACCACACTGTAGACGATTTCGTCTTTGCCCCAAGTGTTCTCTACGCTGCACGTATAGTTGCCAGCATCGCTGCTCTGACACTCGCGTATATATAGCGTGCCGTTCTTGGCAATCGTCTTGCGTGCGTTAGTTTCCATCGAGTGTCCATCCTGACGCCAAATGGTAACGGGTGCCGGGGCGCCTACCTTGCGACATGGCAGTTCGAGATGCTCCTTCCAGGGCGAAACAATGCGTTGACTGAAGGAAACAATGCGTGCTGGAACCTTATTGTTGGGTGGCACTGTCACGACCTGCGTTTTCTCGCCCTCACCCACCTTTGTTGAGGCAGTCAGCCAGAACTGATAAGTAGCCGACTCCTGCGTGCGTTGTGTCTCATGCATTTCGACGTAGGGTCCAAGGATGCGCTTGTGAGTGCCCTCTTCACGACCACCCTCCAACATGGACATGTAGAAGGTGTAGCCAGTCTAGTGAAAGGAAAAAAATAAATAAAATTAATTCTTTAAAGAATGTTTTTTCCAACAAAAAAACAACTCACAATATCGCCATTGGGATTTTCCGGTGGCAGCCAGGATATGATGATTTTTGTGCTAGACGCCGGTATAGCTTTGATGGCTTGCGGCGCTGAAGGAACTGTGATGAGGTAAGCAAAACAAAAAAAAAACACAATAAAATGGAAAAAGTAGAAAAGAGAACAAGGAAAAAAAAAATTGTGAAAAAATCATTTTACAAAATGCTACCGCACACTTCATTTACCATCTTCGTGGGTACGGCAAAAGAAGGGCTTCGTCTTGATGCCATCGCCCACTTTAGTGTAGGCCAACACCCAGACGGTGTAGTTGGTATACTTGTGTAGATTGTCGATGGTTACATATTGATTTGTCGATTTCACCACATCGGGATCGGTTTCTGTGTAAAAAAGTTGGAAAAGTTAAAGAGTTGAAAAGAAACGACATGAAAATTGATATTCTTGCGCAAAAATGTTTGATTTCAAAGAAATTTTCTGTTTTGTTGGCTGCGTCTCTCTCTCTCTCTCTCTCTGTGAAACGGTAACTTTTACGAGTTGTCAGTTAGTTTGAAGCAATTATATCAGGTTTCATCTTCAGATTTAATTAAAAAGTTTTGTGCGAATTGAACTTTACTCAATTGAAATTAAAGGCATTGGTTTGCATTATAGAAATTCAGTTTGAAATTTCAAAGAGCTGACAGACATTGGAAATTATTTACTTAAATACTACTATACTAGGGAAAATATATCATTGCATATTTGGGGTCAAATGAGTTGGAAATTATCAAAAGTCAGAGTGGTATAGAGTGTTATTTTTTGACTGTTCTGTCTAAGTAGACAAAAATTGTAGTAAACCATTTGTTTGAAATTTTTATTTCAATTAAACTAAATTTATATTCATTACAAAACTTCATATGAGTACATAGTGCTATTGTTATTTGTAATAGCAGGCAATGCTGCTAAATTTCCCGAAGTAATCCTAGACTATAAGCTCACTTGGAAAAACAACACAATAGAAAGAATATCGCTAGATCGGCTATCGTTAGATCTTAGTGTGGATATGGTTCGATTGCATGATGGAAAGCCGCTGAAAAGACACTTATGTTTTTGTGATAAAAAATTTCTCTATTTTCGATAGTAGCAATTTTCTCTATTCTACATAAAATTTTCTGCAATTAGAATAAATTTTCACATATTCAAAGAAATTTTTCTTCACTTATGGGTAATGAAAATATTTCATATCTTCTCAAAAAACATCTCATTCAAGAAAATGAGAAATTCTCAACGTATGGTATAGAAATGAAAAATTATCTCTATTGTTGATAAACAACTCACTATGCGAAATATTTTCTTTAATAAAAACCAATCCTTTCTGAAAAATAAAAAAGTCCTTCACTCACATCACATTAAAACTTAGAGATATTTGAGATACATAATATGACCCCACTCTTCTCGTCAAAATTAATGAACCATAGATCTCAGATAAGCTAAGATCAGCATTGGCTAATCAAACCAGGATAATAAGAAATTAAAATGCGCTTTTGGGGTACTTTTATGGTTACGTATAAGCCCATATTAAATGTTATTTAGACGTTTTTTTTTTGTCTTATCAGAATCTCTAAACAGATATCACTAACTTTTGTGTTTGTTGAACTGTGTTATATGAAGGGGCTAAGCAACTGAGCCGATTTTCAGACATAGTGGATTTTAGGGCAATATTCAGTGGAGAATTTTGCAAAAACTGAAATTGTTTTTTTCATATTTTCGAAGTTTAGACATTGAAGAATATGCCCTTGAAAGGATTTTTAAAAATTGTGATTATTAAACTCAGTGCGGCCGGAACTCAAATCTTTAAACTCGTTATTCTCAAAACTACTTTTTCCAAGACTTTTGACATAATATCTCACGTTCTAATAGATGTTGGCCTTTTTTATATATGCCGCTATGACCCAGTCTAGAATTATGTAAAAATTTTTGTTCTTTAATATTTTTTAAAAATTTAAAACATTAAAAAAGGGCCAAAAAATTATTTCTTTTTTGCAAAAGTCGCCATTTCGCGACAAAAATTTATTCTTTTCCCTTAATCTTGTATATTCTTTCATTCTTACTAATAAAGAATTTTTTTTTAGATGAATAGAAGGGTTGAAATCGTGTCAAAATGGAGGCATCCTTTTGTTTTTAGCAACTCTCACTTTACCAGCCCGTAATTTTTTCAATTTTTAATTTTTTTCTCCTTTCAATTTTTGTGTGTTCTATTGAAATATTAATAAACATCTCTTTATCTATATCTATTTATATATAAAATTGTAAAGAAAAATCTGTACATGAAATATTTTTTTGAAATTCTTTTTGCGTTTGTCATTTTGAATGACGCTGAGTCCAAAAATCGCATTTTTAAAATTTTTGTCTGTCTGTCTGTCTGTTAAAGCAGTACGCGAAAACCACTGGATGCATTTAAATCAAATTTGACATCTAGGTTCTTTATATCCCCGGTCAACATATAGGCTACTTTTTATCCAGTAAAAAAGGTTGGACCCGGTAGGGGGCGCGGTGATCGGGTTCCAGGCATTCTTTTTTTAGCTTATGTCCGAAACCGTTCATCCGATTTACATGAAAATTTGTATATAGATGTTTTCGGATACGGTAATTTTTTAGGACTTATCTACTCTGTTCTATCTTGAACACCAGAGGGCGCTGTGAACAAATATTTTAAAAAACGTCGAAAAACTTCTAAGCTGTTTATCCGATTTTCATGATAATTGGTATATAGAGGTTTTCTAGTACGATGACTGTTTTGGACTTATCTTTTTTGTACTATCTTGAACACCAGAGAGCGCTGTAGTACAAATCTCTTAAGAAATTGTGAAAAAGTAGAAAGCCACTCATCCGACTTGGATGAAACATTTTATTAAAGGATTTTCGTGTGGGCAATTGTTTTGGCGTTCCCTTTTGCTCTGTTTTGAAAACTAGAGGGCGCTGTTGTACAATTTGTACGTGTGCATGTTACGAGTATTAAACTGTTCCTAAACGGCTGCACCGATTGTGGATCCGAAGTGGATCCCTGAATGGTTCAGATTCGCAATTGAACCCGGTAGGTCGCGCTGTGATCGGATTCCACGAATTTTGTTATCATAGCTTATCTCCGAAACCATTCATCCGGTCTACATGAATATTTGTATTTAGGAGTTTTCGGGTACGGTAGTTTTTATGACTTATCTATTTTGTTCTATATTGAACACCACAGCGCACTGCAGTACAAATGTTTTGAAAATCTCGAAAAACTCCTAGCTGTACATCCGATCTGCGTGGAAATTTGTACATACGGTGGGTTGCATCTTGGACTTTTTTTTCTGCGCTATCTTAAACACCAGATGGTGCTGTAGTACAAATCACTTAAGAAATCGGTAAACACTCAAAACCCGCTCATCCGATTTCGATAAAAATGTGTATATCGGATATATAGGATTTGATTATCGAGTATGGAATGGGCTTTGGCGTTATTTTTTTATTCTATCTCGAAAACCAGAGTGCGCTGTACTACAAAATACAGTAAGGAGTAACAAAGCGCGAAGGGTGATAAATATCTTCTTTTCTACTTTATGTGTATTTGGATTCCACTTTCTTTTTTTCGCAAATCAGGACAGCTGATTGCCGAATTCTGTGGTATTTGAGTACGCATCAACACATGCGCAAGTCAGTTGCGTCGTTAGTTGGCGTTGTTTTGACATTTCAATTTCCATTTTCAATGCTTATTTAATTTTTGCCCAGTTTTCTCTCGAATTCCCAAAATTTCGTTTTGCTCTGATTTTTTTCAAAAATGTGCCATCTGTCGAATACAATATAAAATTTGAAAATATATTTTTGCAAGCGATCGGCGTCACGCACACACAAATCACAATTTCCTTAACTTTTTCTCATAATTTTCAGATGTTTAAGCTTCATTTTGCTCATGTTGCCGAAGTTAACGGTTTGAAAGATGCACACAAAAGTTTTTTCAAATCGACGAATGAAATCGAAAATTATTTATATCAACTCCCGAGTTAAGCTGGGTATTCAGCTATTATAAAATAAAAATGGATAATAAAAATATTTTTAGTTTTTTTTTATTGAATTTTAAAAAACGCTCAAAACTTGTTCCTTTATACTAGAAAATTTCCTTAAATAAGTTTTCAGATTTTTCAATACCGAAAAACTTCTTTTAGCATGAAAGACGTTACCGGAATAGCTGATTTTATTATTAAAAAAAGTATCAATATGTTTTGAAAATATTTTATCAGTAATGTGATAATTTATTTTATTCATAAATTATTTCAAAATTTTTATTTATTTTTTATTCAAATTTTAGTTATTTCATAAATTATGAGGCCGTTTTTTATTACTCAATTATTTAATGGGATATAATGACTTTAACATCTTCAGGTGAAATGGTCACATATGTGGACAAAAGTTTTTGTATTCAAATATTAACTGATTTGTTGTTATTTCATTCAAATATTGGCGCAATAGATAGAGAAAATATTTTCTCTCATAAGCTCTCCTTTAATTTCTCTGTTTACCTTTTTTGGCGGGTTTTTTAATTAAAGTTTTGCAAATATGTCGCGTAAGAAGGCTCCTCTGCTTGGTAAGTAAAAAAGTGCTAAAAAACGAAGAACCTCTTGTAAAAAAGTGAAAGAATAGTGAAATAGAAATCATACTGTATCTGTGTGTTGTGAATTTAAAAAAAAAAAAAGAAAACTGTAAAAAAATTCAGTCTATAAAAGTTGTCCACATATGTGTACTGTGGGTGTTAATTTTTTAAAAAAACAACATTTTTCCGTTACCACGTACGTGTCCTTTGAATAATTTTGCAAATAAAAATAATGAAATTTGTATTCAGTTTTCTTCCACTTTTCTTAAACTACTTCTCAAATTAAATTATAAAAATGTTTATTTCGAACCAAAACTATAGATATGACCAAGAAGCTCAGTGACAAAGAGATAGAAAACTTTTAAAATAATAGCGATGCTGAACTATCCGACGATGAAAATGATTGCTACGAAGCCGTTCTTCAGGAAGTGCAAGGTTCTTTGGAAGATGGTATTGATGAGCCATTTGAAGAAGGCGTCCAACTTCACCAGGAGCATAATACTTTCCAAGATTGTGTTGACGAAGAAATTGTTTCTGAAACCAATTCTCCTAATGTCGTATCAATTGAGGCAGCTTCTCAGTCACGAAATTTAAAATGGCTGAGAAAAGGGTAAAAATACAACAAATCTCAAATTATTAACTTTCTTAATACGTCTGCAGAAGAGCTTCTGCATATGACGGGATGTCATGTACTGATGGGCTGCTTGCGTTATCCTCAGCTGAAAATGTTCTGGGCGAATGAGTTTCGAGTTCCTAAAATTGCAGATTGCATGTCCAGAAACCGTTTTTGCCATCTTCGACGGTTTCTGCGGTTTTCTGCAGATAATGACAATTGCAAGTCGGATCGACTTTGGAAAATTAGACCATTCCTTGAACCTATTTTAAAAAAATGTAAGACATTGCCCGTTCCATATCATACATCGCTTGATGAGCAGATGATCCCATTCTCAGGACGATGCGCATTTCGGCAGTATATGCCTGCAAAACCAAATCCACTTGGTCTGAAGAATTTCGTTCTTGCGGCCAGTGACGGTTTAGTCTTGAACTTCCATATATATACTGGTAAGGGATCAGTAAATGACTTTGAAATGAAACAGCTTGGGCTAGGAGGAGCTGTCGTTAAGCTCCTTACTAATGTCATATCGGGTGAAGGATGTGTATATACAGATAGGTTTTTTACAAGCTTAAAAAGTATTGAAGAACTGAGAAGAAATGATATTTACCAAACTGGAACAGTCATGAAAAATCGCATCGGACCTGTTATAAACAAATTTAAAGATGACAAACTTTTGAAGAGAGGAGAGCGGGATGAATGGGTACGAGAGGACGAACAAGTAACAGCAGTAAAATGGAAGGACAACAAAAGTGTGCTCCTTTTATCTTCGTTTATTGGAGCTCAACCTGAAGTTGAATGTCAGCGGTGGTCCAAAGAGCATTCTTCTAAAATTGCATTACCTCAACCAGCCGTTGTCAGCATGTACAATAAGTATATGGGTGGAGTAGACCTCTGTGACCGTTACGTTTCATTGTATCGCTGTTATTTGCGTACTAGAAAGTGGGCAATAAGAGCCTTTAATCATTTCGTGGATTTAATAATTGTAAACTGCTGGATAATGCATATCAGACAGCAGAATGCCCAAAAGGTGCCAAAAATGTCACTTATTGATTACAAAGTATATGTAGGAAATGCCTTGATAGGCTTTTCTAGCAAAGCGAAGGAAGCGCGAGTTACGTTACCACCAACGACGATGGTAACATTAGCACCACCTAAGCCATTGAGACTACAATAACAACAACAAGAGCTACAAGAACCTATCCCACTGAGTTCCACTTGAACCATCGAAGCTACAACAACAACAATAACTAAAACGCACAACTAGCGATAATTGCATATTTTTTAAGTATTTCAATAAATCAGTTGATTTGTTTATTTAGGTTATTCTACATTTCTTTTGTATGTCACATAAATTATTTTTGTTATTTAAGTTATTTCAAGTATCTCTTTTCCGCTATTCAATACTTTGTTGCACTTATTAAAATTTGGGTGACACTTAAATATCGAACTGCATTTTTTGAATGTATGTCATAAACATACATATGGTATTTAAATATATGTATTTCAGCATTTCTTTGGAATGTATGTCATAAGCATACATTCATTACATTGTGGAAAAATATATTTACTTGTATTTATGTATTACACGAAGAAATCGTAAATGGAAAGTTGTAGACGGAAAAGAAGATTTTAATAAAGTTAGATAAGATTTCACACTCAAGAAGAGAAGTTGTTTTAATTTAAACCTCCCACACCATAACTGGCGCAGTCGAAAGTTCTTGCGAACGGTTTTGTGTTAAGTGTTAGGAAATAAAATCGGCGGTTTCCCCGAGTTTAAAGGAAAATAACATTGAGATCATCGAAGGATCATCGATCATCAAGCACCAAGGGTACATTGGAGCAGCACAAACCGGAGGATTTCAGTCCTGAATCGCAGAGAGAACCTACTTATACAGAAGATAATATGGCAATAGAACAACTCATACTATTAGGATTAATGTAAGTCAAATATTGAATTTTATTTCATTGTTATAAATGCATAGGAAAATAAAAGAGTTCTTTCCATATTCGAAACCAAGAAGATCTATAAGCTTAGACGCAATACCTGAAAATCTAGAAGTGGTAGATTTTCATAAAATAAAATTGAGTGAAAGTGTGTCAAGTATTTTTCAAAAACCAAATCAAAGTTTAAGTGTTGATATGGCGAGTCCGCCTGCATCTGATATTCTTAACTCGTTAAGGATTCCTGATGTAATCAAGGATCTGCCTCGCTATGATGGCAATCCAAGATTGCTTCATGAGTTCATTACGAACGTAGAGGAGATCTTGCGGCATATTTTGCAATTAGATGGGTCCCCCCAATCAACAATTTTGTTAAGAGCAATTCGCAACAAAATTGAAGGCCCAGCCAACGAAGTACTCAATATGTATGGCACGGCTCTGAATTGGGAGGAAATAAAAAATAACTTAATTTTACACTATTCTGATAAAAGAACAGAAACAACATTAATTCGAGACTTACACTCGTTAAAACAAAGAAATCAAGCTGTAGAAGAATTTTATAGCAGTATCATCGAAATACAAGCTACACTCATAAACAATATTCTTATCCATGAATGTAATAATAACGTTATAGCTGCAAAGAAAACACTTTACGGAGAAATGTGCCTTAATACTTACCTTACGGGCTTAAGAGAACCATTGGGGTCGGTTATAAGAGCTATGAGGCCAGAATCACTCCCAATAGCATTAGATTATAGCATTAAAGAACAAAATATTTACTATAATAAATTTACCTTTAATACCAATTATAAGCCAAATTTTAAACCTCCTTTCCACCAAAACAGGTCTATAAGACACGACAATTTTTCACGACCACAGTACAATACTCAAAATCAACCTAGAAATACACCACAACCAAGCTATCAAAATCAGTTATATAATAGGAATTTTGGGCAGCACCAAAACCAAAATAGAAATCTCTTTTCAAATACTCCAAATCAATATACTTCCAATAACAGGCATTTTGGTCAGCACCAAAGCCAAAACAGCAATTTCACACAAAATTTCAATGCCCACAACCAACACGTACAGAGACAACCTCCACCAGAGCCTATGGACACTAGCTCTGGAAACTCACGTTTTACACAGAGGACAAACAGGACTAACTTTCCTAATACAAGAGAAATGCATAATATAAACTCAACAGAGGAGAACAAACGACAACCCACAATGCAAAAGAATGCAACCTGTCAGCAAAATATGAATGAACGGTACGAAGGCTACGGATTTTATAAAGACGCAAACGAAGACTGTGACGATGACGAAAATTTTCAATATTGCGCCTCGAGCAAGCAACCGGATACTTAGATATAAACAAACACGGTTTCACCCTTCCATACATTAACATTTCTTCACCTTTCGGACGACCTTTAAAATTTCTAATTGACACTGGAGCGTCTTCTTCATTTATAAATCCCGAATTTATAAATAATGCCGACACTGAAATTCGCGAACCAGTCACAATAACAACTGTTTTAAATAAACATAAGATAAACAAACAAACTACATTGCCTACCTTTATTGAATTCAAAGAGACAGGACAGTTAACATTTTTGTTATTTAAATTCCACGGATACTTTGATGGACTGATAGGACTAGACATTTTGACAAAATTAGGAGCTAAGATTGACTTAAGCACAAACAAACTGATTACGAACAATTCTGTTATTAATTTAAAATTCAAACCAAACTTTTCTTCAGGAAAATACCTTATTCCACCCAATTCTAAACAAGTTATTAAAATACCTACAGACATAAAGGACGGCGACGTATATATCAAAACAATACAAATCGAACCAGAACTATTCATCTCCGAAGGCATTTACAAGACTAAAAACTGGTTTAGTGTAGTTGAAATTGTTAACAACAGTAATTCACATAAAACTCTTTTGCTAGAACAACCACTTAAAGTAGAACACTACAATACTGAACATTTTGTTGAAGTAAATAACCTTAGCATAGAATGTAACAGACAAGGAATTGAAGGTGATATAACTGAACTTATTCGATCCTCACATCTTAACACAGAAGAAAAGAAATCACTTTTTAAATTTTGCAAAACGTACGATGACGTATTTTTTAAGGAGGGACAAGACCTGAGCTTTTCAAACACAATTAAACACACAATTGATACTACGGACGACGTACCAATCTACACAAAATCGTATAGGTACCCATACATTCACAAAGGAGAGGTAAAAAATCAAATATCAAGTTTACTAGAACAAAAGATCATACGCCCTAGCTATTCACCCTGGAGTTCACCGGTGTGGGTAGTACCCAAAAAATTGGATGCAAATGGAAAACAAAAATGGCGGTTAGTTATTGATTTTAGAAAACTTAATGAAAAAACCATTTCCGATCGTTATCCCATTCCAAACATCACCGAAATTCTCGACAAATTAGGCAAATGTTTATATTTTTCGACATTAGATTTGGCAAGCGGATTCCACCAAATTGAAATGAACCCTAGAGATATACAGAAAACAGCTTTTACAGTGGAAGAAGGCCACTACGAATTTCTAAGGATGCCATTCGGGCTAAAGAATGCTCCTTCAACCTTCCAAAGAGTTATGGATAACGTACTCAGAGATCTACAAGGGAAAATATGTTTAGTTTATCTAGATGACATTATAGTATTTTCGACATCACTCCAAGAACATTTAGAAAACCTAAAGAAAGTTTTTGACAGACTCCGGGAATCCAACCTAAAAGTTCAACTTAATAAGTCGGAATTTCTACATAAAGAAATTGCGTTTTTAGGTCATATCGTTACAACAGACGGAGTAAAACCGAACCCGGACAAGATTTCAGCAATAAAAAAGTTTCCTTTACCACGCACACAAAAAGAAATAAAATCGTTTTTAGGACTACTAGGTTACTACCGTAAATTCATTAAAGATTTTGCAAGGGTAGTAAAACCACTAACAGAATGCCTAAAAAAAGGTAGAACCATCGTCGCTAACGAAAAATATGTAAAAACCTTTGAAACTTGTAAAAACCTTCTCGTAAATGACCCTATACTCCAATATCCTGACTTTTCGAAGACATTCACATTAACGACAGACGCTAGCAACTTTGCACTAGGAGCCGTCTTATCGCAGGGGCACTTAGGAAGCGACAAACCTATATGCTACGCTAGCAGGACACTAACGGACACGGAAATAAACTACTCGACAATCGAAAAAGAATTACTGGCCATAGTATGGGCCACAAAATACTTCAGACCATACTTGTTTGGACAAAAATTTAGAATTGTTACGGATCATAGACCATTAACTTGGATTATGAACTTAAAAGAACCAAATTCAAAGTTAATTAGGTGGAAACTTAAATTAGAAGAGTTCGATTACGAGATAGTTTACAAAAAAGGGACACTAAACTCAAACGCAGATGCCTTGAGTCGGATAAAAATTGATAATCCAGATACAAAACAACTCGAAATAAATATCAACGATGCCACTACTTCTATTCAAGGTACTTCAGGTTCAACAGTACACTCAGCACAAGAAAACCTTAACGACGGAATACCAATCTCAGAAAAACCTTTAAACGAATTCAATCTTCAAATTATTCTAGACAAATCATGCCAAAAACCATTCTTAACAGTAGAAGTCCCTTTCAAAAATAAACAGAGGAAAAGTATAAGGACACCAGACTTTACAGAAGAAAAACTAATAGACATATTTAAAAAATATTTCGCACCCAATAAGCTAACAGCAGTCTACACAGACGACTTAACCTTTTCCTTAGTACAATCCGTTTACTCCAAATATTTCTCAGCAAATAGAACCTTCAGACTTATAAGATGCAAAGAAATTCTAATAGACATAACCGAAAACGACGAACAAGATAAAATAATTAGCATTTATCACGAAAGCAGTAACCATAGAGGTATTAATGAAACTTTAGCACATCTGAAAAGAGAATACTACTTCCCCTATATGAAATCGAAAATAACACAAACCATAAACAATTGTAATATATGCCAAGAACAGAAATACGACAGACAACCTCAAAAAATCAAATATAGTAAGCCAGAAATTCCCGAAAAACCTCTAGATATCCTGCACATAGACATTTATAGTATAAATCACCAATATGTTCTTACTATGATCGACAAATTCTCAAAATTTGCTTCAGGGTATACACTCCCTAATAGGAATAGTATTTCAATAGTAAAAGCAACAAGACAATTTTTCAGCACCTATGGCATACCCAAGAAAATAGTTTGCGATCAAGGTTCTGAATTTACAGCAAATATTTTCAAAGATTTCTGCAAACAATTCAAAATAGAACTGCATTTCACTTCTTTTCAACAAACTTCCAGTAACTCTCCAGTTGAACGGTTACATTCGACAATGACAGAAATCTACAGAATTATAATTGCAACAAAGAAAGAAAACAAACAAGACGTAGACCATGACGAAACTCTCGCGGAAACTTTTATTACATATAACAACGCCATTCACTCATCCACGAAACACACACCTTTTGAACTTTTCCATGGAAGAACTTTTAAATTCAATAACGAAATATGTTTCAATAACGAACATGAATATTTAAAAAAATTAAATGAATTTCAAGCAGTTTTATACCCAAAGATAAAAAGTAGACTAGAAATTATCACAAATGAAAATATCGATAAATTAAATCAGGTAAGGGAAGATCCAAAAAGTAACGAAATCAACGAAACGGTTTTTAGAAAAGAGTGTCGCAGAAATAAAATGACACCAAGATTCTCAAAGCTTAAAGTTAAGGAAAACAATAGAGTAACAATTATATCTAACAGAAACCAAAAAATCCACAAATCTAGAATAAGAAGAGAAAAAGAAAACAATTTAACAAAACTAATAAAAACCTTTAAAAATTAAATTAGGATAGTAAGCTAGTAATAGTTGTGTACTTACAGGGTTATGACAGGATCTGGACAGAAAATGGAAATTCAAGAACTTAACGAACAACAATCATTACTAACTATCCAAAAAGGCACTGCGAGAACAATAAGAAATTACAACAACCTTATACACATTGTTAACTTAGATCTGTACAAGGACAACGTCAACAGAATAAGCAGTTCAATTACAACACTAGAAAAATTATATAACGATAAAGACATGACGTTAATAACAAAACTTAAATTAAAAGAAGTCCAAAATAAATTAGATTCACTCAGTCCACATTCAAGAAACCGTAGAGGAATAATTAATGGATTAGGCACAGTAGTTAAGTTTATCACTGGCAACATGGACGCAAATGATGCAAAAATATTAAACAAACAAATTGAAGACTTAAGATCCGAACAAACAAATCTTCGACAAGACACTAACAGCCAAATAAAATTAAACTCTATTATGATACAAAGGTTTGAAAATATTACTAATCATATAAACAATCAGCAACTAAAAATAGAAAATTTTGTCAACAAAATTCAAGATCAGAACACAAACAGAATTCGAGTTAATGAAGAAATTCTACTTCAGACTCAACATCTCGCACAAATTAATTACAACATTGACTTATTAAACAATCATTTAGCTAACATTGCAGAAGCAATAGTACTAGCAAGACTTAATATAATATCAAAATTTTTTCTTAATCATGAAGAATTGGATGAAATATATAACACACTTTCAGCTCAATCAATAAATATACAATCTACCAACAATATCTATGAATTACTAGGATTACAAGCTTATTACAACAACACAAATATAATATTTAATGTCCGCATTCCTATCCTATCATATAACAATTATTCCCTAATTCATATTATACCACTCCCCATTAACAAAACAAAAGAAATAGAAATATTACCTTATGCATTATATAACTCTGAGAGCATTCAGTATTTGTCTGAAATTTGTCCGAAAGTAGAAGGAATTTACTATTGTCAAGAAGCAAAACAACAAGAAAATATCACAAAATCAACCTGCCTAGGACGGATTATTCTGCCACAAGAAGGAAAACCAGCTCATTGCGTCACCAACGACATTGGCCAAATATCGAACATTTTACAACCAGAACACAACTACATATTAATGCTGAACACCCAACCAACATTAGTTAACTCGACTTGCAACTTCGCTCCACATCCAGTATCGGGAAATATTTTGCTACACTTCGAAAACTGTCAAGTAGAGATAAACAACATAACATACCAGAGTAACCCAAACATCTACTGGGACGAAATACATCTAATTCCAACTGCACACATACCAATACACACCAATTTCACAGTCGGAAAATTAAACCTCCACAAAATCAACAACTTCAACATCGAGAATAGAATCGCTATAAACAACTTGAAATCTAAAACAAAACGAGAGCTCAATATAACTATCGGAGGAATACTACTCATGGGAACAATAATTTTGTTATTCATCCTATATAGTTCCAGAAGATTTAAACGAAACATTGTTTTTGATCATCCCGCTCCAACCACAAACCAAAGGTTATGGCCGTCGCTTCACACCGGGGGGGGAGGAGTTACGTTACCACCAACGACGATGGTAACATTAGCACCACCTAAGCCATTGAGACTACAATAACAACAACAAGAGCTACAAGAACCTATCCCACTGAGTTCCACTTGAACCATCGAAGCTACAACAACAACAATAACTAAAACGCACAACTAGCGATAATTGCATATTTTTTAAGTATTTCAATAAATCAGTTGATTTGTTTATTTAGGTTATTCTACATTTCTTTTGTATGTCACATAAATTATTTTTGTTATTTAAGTTATTTCAAGTATCTCTTTTCCGCTATTCAATACTTTGTTGCACTTATTAAAATTTGGGTGACACTTAAATATCGAACTGCATTTTTTGAATGTATGTCATAAACATACATATGGTATTTAAATATATGTATTTCAGCATTTCTTTGGAATGTATGTCATAAGCATACATTCATTACATTGTGGAAAAATATATTTACTTGTATTTATGTATTACACGAAGAAATCGTAAATGGAAAGTTGTAGACGGAAAAGAAGATTTTAATAAAGTTAGATAAGATTTCACACTCAAGAAGAGAAGTTGTTTTAATTTAAACCTCCCACACCATAACTCGCGTGCCTCAAAGCGTTCGAGTTCTAACATAAGTTCACAGTTTGACCATGAGTGTGCTAAGCGCAGGAAAGTGACAACGCCGCTAATTATGGAGGAACGATTCGATGGTTTTGAGCATTTTCCAGAATTTGCTGAATCAAAAAATGCATCTAGATGTCGAAATTCAGGCTGCACTTCAAGAACTCGTACAATGTGCACAAAATGTATTTTGTACCTCTGCGTTAATGGCAACAATTGCTTTTTGAAATACCATAAAAAATCATAAAAATGTATACATAAATTCTACCCTGTTCCAATATCTGTCGAATTCGGAATTATAAAAAGGAGTTCCACTTTTTTAAAATAAGGAACAACGAATTCAAAGAAAATTGTTCATCATCGTGAATATTGAAGAAGAGAACATATATTTTTTCCATAATATTTTTCCAAAATAATACAAAAGACAATGTCTTAAATGTGTCAATGTGTTAAATAATTATTTACTACTACAAAGTTCCTATTTTACCACATGTGATTCAATATTTTCTTCTTTCTTTTATAATTTATATATCTAGTTTCCTTTTTCAAATATTTTATGTAAATGAATTTCTATATTTTTCTTTTTTCATTAAAATAAAGTACTTATATCTAAAAGCTGAAAAATTTTTGATTTTTTATGCATTATCACCCGTTGTCCACATATGCGCACATTTAAAAACTATTACTTATAAAAGGTATTTCTTTATTTTTTTTCAGAAATGTCTTAATTAGACCCTATTTAGTAAGAATAATGCCTATAAAGTTTTTTTTTAATTGTCTATCTTGGTGCGGGATTGAAGAGGTTAATATTACTTTTTTGGTGTAAGAATTAAACTGTAATGTAATACTTTAGAATTTATTAAATAAAAATGAAAAAAATGCGGTTTGTCATAAAATTTCTGAAAAAAAGTCTTAAAAATTTACTTTTTCTTAAATTATGAACTATTTCTTATATGCTACTAAGTAAATGATACAATTACTGATAAAATATTTCAGAAATTTTCAGTGATATCACGTCTTTTTGAATTTAATGTTTCAGCCCGAGTATTTGAAAACTTGTTATGAAAATTGCAAATGTTACTTTTTCGCATTTTGAAGTAAAAACTTTGCATTTATTGTAAATTTATTGTATGAGTTTTTTGTTGCATCAAAATTTTAAGCGTGTGTGTGGACCTAAGCACAAAAAGCGCCCCTAAGCCCACTCCTGGTCATAAGCTCAATTGTCATTCTTGAGACTGATTTTGAATTAACATACCCTCATCTAATTTTATTTGTAGTTGAAAGTGGAAAATACCCTCATAATAACTAATTATTGAGATAATCAAAAATAAGTTGGGACTGAGAGGGTCATTTCTGCTTTCTCATACAATTTTCCTACAATATAAATCATTCTCATTATTAATCAATTTTATATATATTTACGATAAAAGGAAACTCTTGAAATTTCAGGCTTATTTTTATTTGTTTTTTTCATTTCACTCAAGCCTTAAACCTTTTACGGCTAATCTGTTAAAATTAACCTTATTATTTATTAATATAAATCGCTCGCATCTTATTTTCCCTGGCAGTATTAAATCTTTTTATTTACTTAAAAACGGTTAAAGTACGCTCTGTTTGTTCGCCCAAAATTTCAGCAAATTAAACTGATGAAATCTCACTAAAAGCTTCCGATTTTAATTCCATTTAGTTATGTGCACAAAATTATTTATTTAAGGATTTAAATTTGGTTCAACACCGTCGTTCAGCTTCATCAACGTTTTGTACAACGAACGTCAGGAATGTGTTGGGAGTGTCAGAAGTGTGTGAAAAATTAATGAGGTAAACATGAACATTCAGTCGGCCTCTCTGTCTGTCTGTCTGTCTGTCTGTCCCATAAAATTGGTATAATCCAAGTGTAGACCGTAATTTTAAAAGCAAACACCACACTGAAAGTTTCGAACGAAATTCAGTAGAAATCAAATCAATTGCTTACTCAATCCTGTTTTCATATCCTGTCTGACCTCACATTTCTACTCATACAAATGTTTATTTGAGCGTCGTAATTTAATTCGCAATCAGAAACTTTGTTATTGGTTATACCATTTATTTTATTTTTTTTTTCGTTCCAACCTGGTGTCGTTGCTATTTCTACTTACCATACAATTCATCCACTGATATATAAAATACTTTGTATCCTTTGATTTTGCCATTTTGTCCATCAACATCCGGTGGCGACCAGGTTATATAGATTGATGTTGAGCCGAGTACATCACATTGCGGACTCTCCGGTGGCGTTGACGGAACTGCCGAAGGTTATAATTAATACCATCGTATAGCATCATCGTACATACCGTTAGGTATGCTACTCGAACATTTAGACTTGCAAATGGACAGACACAACAGACATCAACATGTGAATGAAACAACATTCAAACATTCGTTTATTGGTCTGTTTTTGGAAATCTATGTTGAGCAATTAGCAACTGCAATTGACCAGCTAAACGAGCCAAAAACAACAAGCTAACCAATACTTACCATCCTCTAAGGTTTGCACGGCAATCTCTTTGCTAGGTGGACCGCTGCCTTGGCTGGTGTAGGCCTGCACAATCACGTGATACTGTGTGAATTTATTCAGGTTGCTGAGCACCGTTTCGCCCCCAAAGTGTGATCGCACTTCAACTGTTTTAAAGCTAAAACCTTGTGTGGGATTTACATCCTTATCCTCGGGCGATGTGGACATCTGATAGCCGACATAGTAGCCAAGCAGGATGCCGTTCCAATGATCACGGTCGGGTGCATCCCAGGTGACGGAAATCTCGGTTGAACTCTTTGATTCGGCACGTACACTAAGTGGTGGGCCCGATGGAACCTCCTCCAATGTGGTTACCTGCACTACTTCGGAAAACTCAGAGGAACCTAGCTTATTTTCGGCTGACATGCGTATGTGGTAGGCTTTGGCCGGGCGTAAATTCTGTATATTGACGACCGTTTGAGTGCCAGTTATGGAGATGCGTTCCGCATTCTGCCAAATGTCTGTAAATGTGAGGGTTGGGAAATAGATGGAGAAAATGGGTTGAATAACTAATAAATAGAATTTCTTAAATAAGTTAATGTGTTGGCTATAAAACTGAAAGGTTTGGGTTCACTGCTGTATTTTATGGCTGCAGCTTCAGCTTCGGCAAAGTCCACAATACTCATTTATCACAAGTAATCCTGTTAGATTTATAGTGGCACAAAATATGCTTCACTCAACCCAGCTGAACATAGTCAGCGTCGCCGTTAGTGTTGCCAAATGTTGCAATATATCGGATTTCCGAGAATGATTTGAACGTTGGATTTTATTAAAAAATTTTTGATTAAGTATTATGAAATTAAACATTTTAAATTACTTGTTGAACTTACTTTAAATTTAATTATTATTAAACTACTAAACTTGGGTTTCTTTGTCTAAAACTGGTTAATTGTAAATTCGTAGCATCGCATTAAAAAAAAAAAATGTTGGGAAGCATATCAAAAATTAATACATGGTACATCAAAAATTGTGTTAAGGTATTTTAGACGACAAATACCGTGTTAAGGTATTTTAGACGACAAATTAACTTCTCACTTCAAGATTTAGCAAAAAAAAACATTTATTTTGTTCGAACTCTAAAAATATAAAAAAACACACTTGGTATGTACGAGTAGCTCTATTTTCGCTGGATCAAAAAGTTTGGAATAATCCTAAGATATGATGTTAGTATAAACTATAGTGAATCATTCATAACAAGCTTCATCCTTCATTATACGTCTGTCAAAATTTTACATATTTTATTTATGTTATGTTTAAGCAAGTGAAAAGCAACCTACTTCTAGCTCCGTGTTTTTTTTAGTTGGTTAAATACTATAATTTACGCAAAAAAAGGATAACTGAGACCAAAAGCAAGCTATATAATTATTATCCGGACTCTCCACCTTCGATGAAGATGATTCAAAAGTGATTTTCTGACTTTACATACACCGGACACCGTACACGGAGAAACGCCGAAAAAATTTTCATGCTATTATTTTGTACGATTCAAAAGTGAAATTGAGGGAGCTAGCTGAGACCACAAAGAAGTCATATGGTAGTGTGATTAATATAATTTATTATATATTGGGTATGAAGACGCTCTGCTCGCTATGGGTGTTGGTCACAGTGGACCAAAAACGAATTGAGTTACGACTTCCTAGCAAAATTTGGCGATGTTTACTCGAAATCCAATGGAGTTTTTGCTACGATTCATAACCGTGGAGGAAACATGGATCCATTTGTATACATCAGAGTCCATGCTACAATCAAAATAATGGATTTCTCCGGGTGAAAGTGCTCCGCAGTGTTCAAAAACGCAACAATGGACCGAAAAGGTTTTGGCCTCTCCGTATTTTGGGATGCACATGGAATAATATTTATGACTATCTTAAAAAAGGTAAAACTATAATTATTATTGAGGCCTATTTTGGAGAGTTTTCGAAGGACTACTTTTTGGATGGGCTAAAAAAGTTTGAAAATCTGTATCGATTTAAAAGAAATGAATGTTGAATAATAAAACCCAATTTGGTCAAAAAAATGTTTTCTTGTTTTACCTATTCCAAATTTTTTGATACAAAAATAATATATTCAGTATTATTTAGTAACGTTAAAAATTGAACGTAACGTAGTAGAGCAATATGGACATATGCATTGTAGACATGGATAACGCAGCGTTATTATGCGCTGTTGCGTTGAAGCACTTCACTGAGTTATTGTAATGTATTGTATTGTATTTATTTAAAGTAACACACTAGCGCAGTTATACAAAGTGTGTCTTGCTCGTTCTCCATGCTTTGTTTATTCGAATGTGCTCGATTTCAAAAGTACTAGCAAACTTCCCAATAAACATTGTGGTGAGGGGTGATTCGTTAACGAATCGCTTGTGAATCGTTTTTTTTTAAGTTTTCGAATAGTTTCATACCGACTTCATCAGAGGTTGGCTTGATGCTTTAAGAAAGCACCGATTGAAATCATTACTTTCCTAAACCCCATTTAAGATGTTTTGAAACAAAAATATAATTTTTTCTGACTTTTCAATATACAAATTTTTTTAAGAAAAGTATTTTTTAATTAACTTTCTATTGTTAATACGTCATTTAGGCGAATATTTTTTTTTTTGAATTTTATGTTTTTTTTTTTTTTAATTTTAAGTGAAAAAATTACTTACATATAAATTTTCATAAATTTTTATATGAAAAAAATTTTGCTAAATATTTTTTCTTCTGTTATGTTATTTCGTGCTTATTCTTTATATAAATAATTTCCACTTATAATTTGTTCAAGATTTTCATATGAATAAGTTCTCGTTAACAAATTGCTTTTTATAGTATTTGGCGACTCGATAACGAATTGCTTTTTTTAGTTTTGGCGACTCGTTAACGAATTGATTTTTCATAGTTTTGGCTACTCAGTAACGAATGGCTTTTTTCGATTTTGACAAATGTATATCGAAGCCGTAAAAAAGTTGGTAAAAAAATGATAAAAAAAATAATTTCGAACTTTTGAAAAGCCAAATCATTAAAAAAAACCTAAATAACGAAAGTGGTGTTCGAACCCATGTGCGCGAATGCTGGCTTTTATTATCAAGCAAATTAAGCAAGATATATTCAGCATCTGAAATAGCCGAGTGGGTAAGGTGCCGAACTAGCATTTAGATGACGTGGTTTCAATTCTTGATGTGGTAAGCTTGAAACTAGTTATTATTTAATTTTATTTTTTATATGATTCCTTATCGAATTGTTTTTTTAGTTTTGGAAACTCGTTATAGAATTGCTTTTTATAGTTTTGGCGACTCGTTAACGAATTGCTTTTTTCGGTGTTGACGATTCATTAACGAAGGAGGAATTTCTCGCGCTACCGATATTATAAATGAATCGCTACAAATAATTGTTAATGATTGAAATATACGAGAATGCGATTCGTAAACGATAACATTAGTGAATCATTTTGTTTGTTGGGTTGAAACTAACTTTCAACTTCTAACTTGTTTTGCAGACAAGAAATGTGTATGTATCTGTTTGCTTGCTGTATTAATCTTGAACGAATTACAGGTTCACTGCATTTTTTAAGTTAAGGTTTGTTGTTTTTTTAGTGAATGCTAAGCTTTACGCTTTGTGCACGTTTTGTAATATTTTTTTTACTTAATTAAGCTCTTTTTAATGAATTTATGACCAATTAACTTTTATTATAGTAAGTTTTTTAACTAGATAACTTTTGCTATAGAACTTTGATTTAATCTTATATTTTTCTAAATGATGTTACATAGCTTCACTACATCAGTCCCCTACTTCACATTTACTTCACAACATAATTCAATGCGCTGCCCAATCCATGATACTCAAAAAATTTATTTATATCCCAATGTGATATCTAACTCAAAATCTCACTGCGCTAAACTAAGACCTCTTTAGTACAGGAATCTAAGCTTTTCAAACTACGTCATGACGCAATTGCGTTAACGCATTTTGCTAGATGCAGTACTCAGATCATACTTAAAAAAAATCTTTATTTATAACTCGACGTGCTAACTAATTCAAAATCTCACTGTGCTGAATTAATATGGTTTGATACAGGAATCTAAGCTTTTCAAAGTACGTCATGACGCAATTGCGTTAACACATTTTGTCCGATACAGTAACTGCGTTTTAGTTGATGTATCAGCGCAGATTTTTTTGGTTGCGTTATCCATGTCTTATGCATTGTAGCTAAATATGGAGCATATATTTTTTAAGACTTTCGATAGTGATCAGGTAAAGAATTTTTTTTTGTAATTGCAAGTTTCTTTACTTCTTTTAAGTGTTTAAAATGTAAAATGCGAAAATTTCCTTTAAGAAAAAGTTATGGCTTTCGATTTTTCAACGTTTACCACAAAAAAAACACAGTTTGTGACAACTGGTTTCTGATTACACCCTAAGACAGCACATAACAACCCAGAGGGAAAATGAGGAATGCATCTTATTTTTCTGTGAAGAATTTTTTATTGAAAATGATATAAAAGAAATCATGCATACCAAGGTAAGTGAAGAGGTAATGTGTGCGCCACTCTTTCTGATATTCTTGCGTTACTATCCTGTTGAACTGAGTATTCTTGTGAAATTCAATGTATTTCTTTAAATCGATGCATCGAAATGTAACATACATCGATATCTTAAAAAACATCTATGCATTACTAAGTAATATAAGAATTCTTCAAAACCAGTGCTATGCTGTAAGGGATAATTTACATTTCCTATGACATCTCCGTGTTAAAATTCATCGATGGAGGCAATGCATAGGCATGCAAGCTATACATTACCACTTCGCTTACCCCGTCGCTCACTTTCCTACTGGGAATCACAGAAATGAGTTTTTAAAGATCGAATTTTATAAACATAAACAAGAAAATAGTTGCTCTTTTATACATTTTAGAGCGACTTATATAGGCTTTGAAACTCATCAGCTGGAAGAAATTAGAACCAATGCTGAAATTCAAGCTCTTTATAGCACCTATAAAATACCACCCAAAGAAAAATTGAAAAAAAAATGTAATTAAAAATCACTCACTATTTTGTCATACAAACTAGGGTTGATGCAAATATAAAAAATTTTGGGAAAATTGTACTTTTTGTTTTTGGGTGATGATTTTGTTATGATTTAAAAAAATAATGGAAAAATGTGCCTTGAAAATTCTGCGATATTTTGTGATTTTGCATTTTTTTTTATGTGAATTTTCGTCTTTTGTTTTTAGGACATTTTTTCCAAAAATATTTGGGTTTTTTTTTGTTTTTTGGGTGAAATTTCGGGCCATTTTTCATTCAAGATTTTTAATTTTTTTTTTTTTATCAATGATTTTTCATTTGGACTATATTTTTGTGGCACCTGTGCATAGTGGGCTAAGTCGAATTTTGTGAATTTTGAGCTATCTCCATCACTGGAATCGTAATTTTTGTATCTTTCCTTGTGTCTAACGGGATAAGAGTTCTGTCTGATATGCTTTTATGAATCGTGGGCTGATACTCCAATCTTGAACTTTTACTTGTGAAAAGTGAGTTTTAATCCAGTTTTCTTATAAACGCAATTAGCCCACTATGTACAGGTGCCACAGATTTTATAGCGCCATTTTTATATACTCATAAATATCCATTTACTAAACGGCTCAGAGCTCAGACCAATCAAAGGATATTGAGAAATAGTTAAAAGTTGGTAACACAGATGTTTTTCATCAGCCTAAATTAAAAATTTCAAAAAAAATAAATTATTGATAGCAAGAGTAAATCCAAACTCAACTGTACAAAATCTGATGGGGGCATTTTTAATATAAATTAAGATTATTTCATCACCATTCAGTAAAAGTTTTAAGTTTTTTGATTTTTTATATTCCATGCACTAAAATTATTGTGTTTTCGAAGAGAGTTTGAATAAAATAATTATTTTAATTTTGGTATTTATAATGTACCATGTCTTAATAAATGATAACACATAATTTTGCAAACACAATTGCGTTGTGTAAGATATACATAAATTAAATTTTTTCTTGCTTTAGTCTGAGTTCAATGAGCTCGACGAGAATCCAACGAAAATCCGACAAAAGTTATAATTTCGAATTTTTTTCATGGCAACACTGGTCGTCATCGTTGTCTACCTTTGTCTGGCAATTGCAAACTTGCGTGTGTGTGTGTGTATTATTGTGAATATAAACCAACCTGCGATTTGCTTATAAAAAATGTGATATTCCTCGATTGGACTGTTTCCAGCGAAAGGCTGGCTCCATGTGAGCTGCAGGCTGCGAGATTGTTGCGAGTTAATGCGTAGGTTTTTCGGCTGTTCAGGCACTTCTTGCACGATTAATTGTATCGACATTTCATCCTGGCAGAATAGCATATGCGAGTGTGTTGTAAAGACATTAGTTAAAAATGTGTTTTCACAAACGCACATAGATACATTCAAATATTAGCACATATAAATAACATTCATACAGAACATAGCACGTGTAAATTTTGAGAGTTGTGTCTACAGTAAAAGCTATTTACAATAAATTGTTTGTGACAGCGACCTTAGGGTAGAATCTTCCAGACAAGACAGTTAATTCACTTTAACTTGGTCTCGTTTTTGGTTAATGGTTAAAATAAAAGTGGAGGTATTGTGATAAAATGTGGTATCAGCATATTCGAGTATGGGTCTAACAAAGGTTAGGTAGAGGAATTTTGTAACATATGGGTTGTAGAACTCCCTTGAGCAATGTTTTTCAAAACCAAGTGTAGTGTTGGCTCTGCTAATGATGTTTTTAATATGGGAAAGAAAGTTGAGAAAACTGATTGAAAAAATATGTGATAAGTTCTTGTAAGCTGGAGTCTCCTCCTCAAATATGTGATTGCTTGACATTTGTTGAGGTTAAGTTCCAGTGTGTTTTTTTGACAACAAGTGGAAAAACTGATGAAATCATTTTTAAGACGGCACCAATACGCGTTGGAATGTATGCGTCGACAGATTCTCATATCATCAGCATAAACGGAAAGATTTGAGTATTTGATGAAATCAACGACATCGGTAATTGTTAAGACGAACAACAAGGAACTAAGGTGCCTGCATTGAGGGACATCAGAAGTGACTGTAAAAAAGTCGTACTTAGAAAATTTAAAGATGAGCTTATATCGGTGTTCTTCTAGGTAAGATATCCGAGCAATTAACAAGGCTTTGAAAGCCAAAAGCTTTAAGCTTAAGGCCTTACATACGTTCAGAATTTTCAAAAATTAATTTTTTTCAATAGATTATTGTACCTTATTTCTTTCTTTAATGGCTCCAGTCTGTCATGTCAATTATTTTTTTTTTTTTAAATTTGTTTCAGTAAAACAGGGGCACAATAAGAGCATTCTTCGAATTTTTGATTTTCTGATGTCTTTTTTCCAATAAATATTACCAACTATGAATAACATTTTTTTTTCGTGCAGTTATTTGTCCTAACGATAGGTTCATCACAACCTTTATTTCGATGGAAAACATAGCAACAACATAAACTATGCTAATGGAACAGATGACAATGGCAGCCATCAAGGAACTTAAACAAAGCTTGAACCTGTGTCTGTCAATCACACTCAAACAATGGTAGAAAAATAAAAACAAGAACCTTTTTAATACAACAAGTTGAACTTAGTGGCGCTAATCAGAAGATGAAAACAAAGAGCAGTTTCTTCAGTCAGAAAAACACAATACAAATAATGGGTATACTGCACTGCAAAAAAAAAAAAAATACACTGCATAAAATAATATAGCTAAACAAAACGCTTACACACATCCATCTACTACTATACACTGTATCGTACTCACCTGCCCAAATGCGTTGCTAGCATGGCAAATATAAATCCCCGTATCCTGACGATATGTATGCGAAATACCTAGCTCGGAAACCATACCGTCGTCAAGTACCTGATCACGTATAGCGTATCTGTAAAAAGATGTACATATGTATGTATTTATGTAAGTGGTAAGCAGCATGTGTGATTGAGTGTGTGTGTGTGTGTGTGTAGGTGGATTTGTGGCATGTGTTTGTATGTCAAAACGTGAGTTTAACAATTCGATAGATTTTGTTATTGTAGTTGTTGTTGTTGTAATAGTTGTCATTGTATATTTATTGTGACAAAGAGACATCGAAGTATGAACGTTTTATGTGTGCAAATAAACGTAATGTGAGTGTAGCATGTGTGTATTTATGGCAATGATATAAATGTGTATGTGCGTATGTGTGTGTGTGTGTGTGTGCAACATATGTTCATGTATTTGTATTTGGAATAGAGAAGTAGAATAAAAGCTTTAGATTAATGACAAAATGCTTTGTAGAAGCTTTGTATATGTTTATTGTTAGAGTTGCCCTGTAGGAAAATCAACTAATTTAAAAGTAGTTGATAAAGTAGTTTTTTGTCAACCACAACTAGTTTATTTTGTATGGTGATGTCCGCTAAATAAGTCAATTGACTGTCGTCTGCATGTATTTTCAACTACTTGTTAAACTAGTTACATTTAAATTCATTTTTTAATTGCTTTAAAATAACCAATTGAAAACTATTATTGATGGCCGAAAGTTAATAATATTTGATGAAATAACATGGTATAACAAATATATATAAGCTTGTAATCTAATAAAAATTTTCAATTAAAACATGTCAACATCAGAGTAGTTGCCGCCTTAATATAATGCAAAGTAGTTTATCAATCACTGGTTTTTAAGTAGTATTTCAATTACTTCATATCTTGAAGTGGATGCCGCCTTAATATAATTCTACCAGAATAGTAGTTCATACCACTACCAGAATAGTAGTTCATATACTGGTTTATTTTAAACTAGTTTTTTAATTAGTTGTTTTTAAAAACAAGCTAGTTTGTTCCTAAAGGGTGGTTATAAATAAACTTTGTGTAGTTGTATTCAATGGGCAGTTTTTTTGTTTGAATGGAGAAGGGAAGTGAACGAAAATAAACGCTTAAGTAGCGCATATTTTAAGGTAGTTGTAGCGTGCATTTGAGAGAACACTATATTAACTTTGTGTATCGTAGATGACTTCACTCATTATTCTGTAACGTTAATGTTTGTTTAATAGAACGCAATAAGAAACAATACACTACAATAACTTAAAAATAAACACAAAAATTATCATTTTGTAGCATAACTTAAACCGAAAAAATCGATATGTTTTAAGAGTGATCACAATGTTATCATTTTGAAATTATATATTTTCATATAAAATTTTTGAATTTTTTAAATATACACATATAAATTGATAACTTTATATTGATACTATTACGATATTTGCTTGAAGCTTTTTTTTGATCACAAAGTTTTCAATTTACAAATGTCAAAATAACAATATCCCAATAAACCAAACGAATTCGTTTCGAATTTGAGGTGAAACCGTGATCTCGGAAATTCATTTCGAAAACGAAGTTCGTTCTCGATTTGCTATTGAATCCGAGAGCGGGAGAAATGCCCACTTCATTCTCGAAACGAGATTTTCAATATAACCGAATCACTTACGAAACGAAAATTTAAAAATTACCAAATCGTTTTCGAATAATTTTAGCAGTTCGTTTTCGAAACGATATTTTTTAAAATTTTCATTACTTACCTAAATCTATTATTATGAAGGTTTTTGACCCACAATATGCATTGCTTGCAACATTTGGCAGACGATGCTTGAAATATTGGATCATTAAATAAATTCAGTGCATTTATTTATGAAAATTTCTTGCATAAAATTAAGCTGCAGCCAAAGAAAACAATACAATTTTTAACTGAAATTTATAATGTGTAAGTAGAGCAAAGCTTATAAGGAACACTTTAAAAAAAATAATGACCAAAAAATATTTGTGACTTAAGGGAAGGGCCATTTTCTTTTCAAGCATTTTATCAAGAATTTTATATTAAAAAGTATTCGCTATTTAAAATATTCTCGGATTCATCTCGAATTTCAATTGAAAGAGAAAATAGCTGACCCGAGTTCTTGGTTTTGTTACTAATTCGAAACTAACTCGAGTTCGTTTTGTGGTTTATTGGGATAATGTTATAAATCTATATGTGAATATTTAAAAAATTCAAAAAATTTTATATGAAAAAATACAATTTGAATATAATAACATTGTGTTCAATTTTAAAACATGTTCAATTTTTTTCAGTGTACACTAAAATACCAGTTAGTGACACTTACTTTGTGTGGCAGGTTTTGAGAGACAAGAAAAGCGGAGAGCTAAAACTTTTATCGTTTTATTTTACGAAAACGATATTGAGAACGATAATTTCACTATTATTTTATTGTTTTAAGCGTCGATAAACTATAGATAGTTATCAATAATTGTCAATAATTAAAATAGATTTTCATAGTCGAGAAACTGTCGATAATTATCAGTAATTGTCAATAATTATAGATCATTTCTCGGCAATTTTACAGTATTATTTATCGTTAAATTTCCATTAACCATGTCGAGAACGAAAATTGCTCGATCATTTTATTGTTTTAATTATCGCGAAACTGTCGATAGTTATCAATAATTGTTAATAATTATCGATAATTTCTCGATCATTTTTTATTTTTATTTATCGATAAATTGCCGTTAACGATACTGAGAACTTATCGATAGTTATCCATAATTGTCAATAATTATCGATAACTTGTCAACAATTTTATAAATTTGTGTATCGATAAATTGTTGTTAATGCTATCGAGAATAATTTTATCGTTTTAGTGATTAAGAAATAAGAACAACGATTTCTAGATAAAACCTTTTTTCTAACTACCTTCAAGTAAGAACGATAATTTCACGATAATTTTGTGATAATAACATTACATGCAGTACTATATGTTTTTTTTTGGCAAACGGTACAGAATAATTATGTTTGTATTAATTTTTTATGCGATCGTAGTGTAGTGTTTGTGTTTGCGTTCGTGTACACAAACATATACGCTACAGAATGACGAGCCATGATATCTACGGTACACCAGGGCCGTAGCTAGAAAAATTTTGCTTCTAGAACTAACAAATTTTTTTTCATAATTAGAAAACGGGGAAATAATAACAAAAATGAAAACTTTTACGTTGGGCTTTCGAGTTAAATTTTTTTCTAAAATTATTTTAAGTGTTTTTGGGTAATTTTAAAAATATCAAAAAAAAATTTTTTTTATAAATCATTTCGACGATACGTTTTGCTTCAAATTGACAAATTATTGATAAATATGCTTTCCCGAATTTCGACAAAATTTTTTTTATGATTTTACGATGAGTTTAATAGACACCATTTTTGTTGAATGATCACAAAAATAATTTTTAAAAAAAATTTAGTTCGAAACCGCCCCCCCTTAAAGTTTCCATTTTTATTATTATTTTAGTGTTTTCTAATTTTGAAAAAAATTTGTAAGTCTTGCCACCGATATTTCGCTAGCTACGGCCCTGCGGTACACTAAAATATAGTAGCGTTTATTTTATGAATACTCGATCACTCTATGTTGTTCACTGTCACAATTTGTTGCAAAACTCATAAGACTCGATACAATATTTTTTTAAAAATAATAAGAGGGTTAGCTTTTTTTATGATTTTTTTTATGGATTTTTCTTAAAAAGCAAACAATATTGTAAACACTATAAAACACTCATTTTAACCGCTTAGATCAGTGCTCCCCACAGCCTATGCCCGCGGGCATTTAAGCTTTTGTGCTTAAAAGCTTTCTGTATAGATATTAATCCACAGACGAGCACTGAACTGCTTCAGTATCTATTGAAATATCATGCAGGATGTACCTGCGGCACATGCATGCTTGTTAGATTGTTGTTGTTGCTGCGCATACGCAACGTATGCTACACTCATAAAAATAAAACTTTTAGTTATTTTTATGCAAAATATAATAAAATGTTGGCATATATTATTGTACGATGTATATTAAGGGCTGTAGATATCAGAGTGTGGAGAACGATTAAAATAAAATACTTCTCATTAATCGTTCCCTACAAAAAAACTTATTTTCAATACTTCTCACGAACGATAAATAAAGCGAAGCCAGCAGAGCTCAATCGTTCACTAGCAAACAATCATAAAAATTGAGTTTTTCACGAGTGAAATTATATTTTAATCGATTGCGATCGTATCTTGGACTCATATTCTGAGTGTGTTATGGATCATAACTTATGGCCTTTTTTATGAGTTGTGTTGGTTGCTAGTGCACAAATGAAGGCAATTTTGATCTAAGGCTTCCAGAAGGATTTGGCCAGCACTTTTTTTTTGTGTAGAGGTCACTGAATTTAAACCTGATGTCAGCTTGAAAAAGTTTTTTTTTTGACTCTAGGGTGGACCCCTAAAAATGTTTTTGTTTTAAAAATTTTATACTTGTGTGCTGGTAGTATAAGTGTATTACTGGATTTAAATCTGATGTCAGAATTAAAAAAAAATTATTTGACACTACGGTTGACCACTATAAATTTTTTTTTAAAATTTAGACATATAATGGGAGTATTAGTGATTGGTGATTTTAATCTGATATCAGAACTTAGAAAATTTTTTATCATAGGGTGGGTGGATTTTTAAAAAAATAATTTAGGAGTGCAGCCAAGAATAAAAGAAAAACATAATTACAAAAAATACGTATTAATTTTTCATCGAAATATTCATAAACAGATAAAATAGAATAACTTTAATAATTTTAATTATATCACTCCATTAAACGGAACTTCAATACGAATCGATCGCAGTTTTCAGCCAATTTAATTCTTGCTTCATCAAACCAGTCAGTTTGCAAAACTCTTATTTCTCAGAAGCACACACTATGCAGCTGTAATATTTGTACTTTTCTTGACAAAGCATTTTTTTACACAAAGAGCCAATAAACGACCAATAGAAAATTTTTTCCATTTGGAACTAGGCATGTTAACGGGATTGCATTTATACTGAACTCTGATGCAGATTCAAAATCAGCGACAAATCAGCATACAAAAAGCAAATTTGTAGGGTTCACCCTAGTGTCAAATTAAATGTATATACCTCTGGCATTAGTATCGAAATCAGCGACTTCTGATACTGCAAGCACATGTTGAAAGTGTACATACATTTTTAGGGTCCACCCTATTGCTAAACTAAATTGTTTGAATTCTGATATCAAATTTCAAATCAGCGGCCCCTTATATTTCAAGCGCATGTACTAAAAGTGTTTAAAAAAAAACATTTTTGGGTCCACCCTTGAGTCACACAACATTTTTTTTAATTCTAACATTCGATCTTAAAACAGCGATCCCCACGTTTGAGATCGATTAAAATACAATTGTTTTCATGATTCGTTCTGTGAAATATTCGTTCGCTCAGTATGTTTAAAGATCGCTCATTCTAAACAATTGTTTGATTCAATTTTTCAAACTATAATTGCCGAACGTTCGTTGACATTTTTGTTGTTTTTGATAAATAGTTGTTTTCAGTTCCTCATGAGAAGTATTTTTAAAATAAATTTAAATCGAAATATTTTTAAAAATGAGAAGTTTTGTATTTTAATCGTTTGCGAACGTATTTTTCCGCACTCTGGTAGATATACCCCAAAGTGTCGCCAAAAACGTTAGAATATGCTCGAAAAAATTTGTGAAAATGACCCCAATACAAACAGCGCTGTTAGACGTAATTATACGTCAAAAATCCTGTTAAATAAAACCAAAAAAAAAAAAAAGTAAAAAGAACCAACTTTCCATTCCCACTTTATCCGCTCTTAGAATTTAAAACCTTTATTTAATACAAAACAACAAAAATTAACAAAAATTGCTTTTAAAAATTTCTCTAAAAAATTCTCATGAACTTAACTATTACTATTTGAAAAGTTTTCTTCTTTTTCGTAACAGTACATAAAATAATAAATGATTAAATGTTTTTTCGATATGAATTATGTAATTATGAGCATTAGTAAGCAAATGTAAATCGCAATTTTTTTCAAATATTTCGTCCTCACACGTCTCCCATAGTTTTGTAATACATCAGATAAAAATTTTTTCCGGCGCCACTGAAGTCATGCATGTGCACAATTATGAGAATAATCAAACGCTCCATCGCCTTGCATGAAAGCTGAACTGAGACTCAAGTAGTATTTTTTCAGTGCAAAACTTTCAATGAGCTTTTATGCTTTCAAAAGGCTTTTACGCGTGGTTTTGGACTAATTTAAAAATATTTTTGCTTGCAATCTAATATAGCTAATTCATATTCCAATTTTATTGGTCTACGTTGAATTCTTCTATTTACTAACATCTTTTTTATGGAGTTACACCACTGTGCGACATCTAAATCTAACTATAAAGTTGTAATCAGGGACCATACAAAACTTTTAAATCCTCAAAACTTTCTGTGCTATTGCTTTAAAGTTAGCCTTCTGTTTGAGCAAAAATCTCCTTTGGCATTGCTATAAATACTATTTTACGATAATTTTTGTAGATTATTATTATTGTTTTGTAAAATTTTGTTAATTTTGAAAAAATTTTCTAGAAAATATAATCGTTTTTCTGAGTAATCAGCATAAATATATTTATTTTTTCGATTCGAAATTTAATCATATATATGCATAAAATCATTCATACGGGTTGGTGTCTCTAAAGATCTCAGGAACGCACACAAAGTTTACTACCCACAAAATTACAACCCACTCCCGACCACAGCTTTTATAAAGCCGTTTTTAGCGTAAAAATTAGGCATTGTTTTGTTTACCTTGAATCCACTGATTCATCGAGATACTGTTGCGTGCTCTGTATCTTCCATTTGATGTCGATGGGATTATCGCCTTGAACATTGCACTGGACATGCACTTGTTTGCCTTTGGCTACGGAGATTTGTTTAGTTTTCGTCGTGAAATGAGCGGGCACTATAGGTGAGGAGGAAGAAGAAAAAGATTTATATCACAGGTAATATGAAATTTCTCTCAAATAACACCCAACGATACTCACCATTGACTTTGAGAAATATGACTTTGCTTACGCCCGAGCCGATATTGTTTTTTGCTTCGCACAAAAAATGACCCTGAGATTCCTTGCTTATTTTCTTAAAGAATATCGTGCCATTCGCAAAGAGCTGCACACTTGGCTCGTATAAAAAGTCTTTGTACTCGCCCGGCGTGGTGCCGATGGCCTTTTTCCAGGTAATAGTTGGCTTGGGATAACCCTCAGATTGGCAGTTCAATAGCACATCCTGACCAGCCTGGGCACTGGAGTCTTTAGGTTCTAAAATCCATTTAGGAGGAACATTAACAGTAAGCGGAACAGTAAAACGTTCAGTGCCAGCTACATTGCCAGCTATACAGGTATAGTTCCCTGAGTGTTCGGAGGTAATATGTTCGATGACTAGACTGGCGGAATACTCATCTAGGCGGCGAAAGACTTCATTGCTAAAATATGTAAAAAGATGATAAAATTGTGAAAATGTGAAAAAGGTAGCAGAAGTTTTGAATAGTTTGGGTTTGCATTAATTTAATTAATTATTTTCTCCCATTTTTCTGCCATCACCTACCCAGTTCCAATGAGTGGTTTTCCGTTGCGTTCCCAGCGAAAGCTTACCGGCAAATCACCCTCAAGTATTTGGCATGAAATAGCGGCTCTCATACCTTCGCGCAACATATTTGTCATGGCCTGAATCGGCATAATTTTTGGTGGCACTGCAAAAGATGAAGGGGAAAACTTAAATATTGAAAATAGTGTGCGAAAGAGATGGAGAGATTGTGACAATATAAGTGCTAGAGGAACCACAAACTCATGACAATTGTGGGTGCGCTCTAAGCGGCTGTTGAGCAGGGGAATGATGGTAAGGATGAGGATGATGCTGTTAATGATAATGATGAAGTTGATGAGTGTGATTACGATATTTATTTTAGTGATTTACAAACTAGTCTGTGGTGTGAGCTGCAGTCAATGACTTTAGCATAAAAGCCGCAGCATGGAATTAATTATGAAGATGGCAAACATTGAGATGGAGAAGAAGTGGTGTGGGGTGTAAAAATCTGCACTATGAAATATATATGGTTTTTTTTTTATAATTTTTAATAATGCCTGCTGAGCAATCAAAGTGCTGGCATAGTATGCGGCTTGGATGTCGTGTCGTTGTTGTTGCTCTGTTGAAGCATAAATCCTTAGACTCAAATAAAAGGTATGAGTACGTTTGTTTGTGATTAGAAAATGATATATATAAATAAAAAAAAAAATGCCATAACGGAAATGAAAATAGTGTGAAAAACGGATACCAGAAAATTATTCACTATTTTTGTGTTTTTTTTTCTACAACCACAAGGATATATGAATTCCGAGGGCAATGACTGCTTGATTGATACATGCTAGAAAATATAGCATGCCATGGCATTGTATTTCAATGTAGTTGAGTGTGAATTGTTGGATGAAAAACTTAACGAAGTAATAATCCGTATGTTGTCGATGTATTCTTTTAAAGAATGAGACAAATTCAATTAAATGTGATGATATGATGGAGGGTGTGAAACGGAAAGGGTGCAGCAAAAAATTCAAGTCAATAAGAATAGATGTGAGTTGAGCTGTATATTTGGTTTATAAGTATATCTAGTAAAATAGAGCAAAAGTTCAATTAGAAGAAATTCGTTGTAGTTCAGTTTGGGAATTGATGAGAATGCTTTCGAAGCAAGTAAGACAAAATAAGCCGACATAACTATCTGCATGCAAATTGTTTTTGTATTGTTCAGATGCACTCAAGTGCAATAAAATTAATTAAGTTGGGCCATAAACTTAAGGTTTCACAATAAGAAAAGCAATATCAGCTTTTTAGAGATAAATATATTTTTAGCATAAGTAAAGAAAAATTAATTTTAAACCTTGAACTAAAATTGCATATAAGTTAAGACAACAAATATTTAAAATAATAAAATAAGCTGACACCATGCACGCGCATCCGCTGCATTCGTCAAACCGTGGGAATGCCAACGTCAGCTACAACCACTACAACAAACAGCAACAACAATAGCAATAGCGGCAGAGCAGTTTTAGGTATATTATAATAAGATATAGAAAATGTTAAGTTAGTTCTAAGTTGGATTGAAATAAACAAAGTCGCTAACCGCGATAAAAAATATTTTTTTTATCTAATTTAAACACGAAATAAATTAACTGGCGCCCGAGCAGGGACCACTCGCGTGAGGAATAAATAAAACCAGTGCCCTAAAATAGTGACAGTGTTTTAATAAAAATCCTAAAAAAGAAGCCAGAATCTTCAAGAAGCATCCGAGCTCTTAACACGCGTTGTGGTTCCAAGAACAAAAGCTCCTCAAGTAGTAGCAGTGATCAATAATAAAGCTCCTCAAGTAATAGCAGTGATCAATAATAAAGCTCCTCAAGTAGTGGCAGTGAACAATAATAAAGCTCCTCAAGTAGCAGCAGTGAACAATAATTAAGCTCCTAGAATTAGTAGCTAAACATGACGAAAAAATGAAACAATAGTCATCGAAGCAGTTGCAGTGAGCAATAAATAATCAAGCTACCTGAAGTAGAAGGCAAAGTTTGCGAAAAATGTAAACAGAAAGCCTCTAAATATTAATCACAGTGAAATTAAATAAAAATTTAAACTCATTGAAAAACTAAAACAAAAAGCCTCTAAAAATGTGCAACGGTGACATTAAATTTAAGCCAAACTTAAAAGAAAACGCTCCTAAAAATTAGCAGCAGTTACACTAAACTAAAAGGTTCCTGAAGTAGCAGCCAAGCTTAGTGAAACAACAGTTCATCCGGAGAGGAAATAAGGCCCCCGAGTAGCTGAGGAAATCAGAGGAAAGGGAGTTAGCGTTCTAACAGCCACTCTCGAAAGATGTTAACTTCTGGTATAATACTGTAAGAAATTTCTTATTGAATTATTGAATTACTAAAATTTATTGAAGAAAAAGCAATATTAAAAATTAATTGGAAAATTTTGCAATTATATTGAAAACGATTATATTATATTGAATTTATATTGAATTATATTTAAACACTTAAATTAATTGAAAAAAATTATTAATTAAAAGAAATTAAACAAAAGAAAATTTCAGTAAATATTAAGGAAAATTTATCGACGAAAATTTAAAGAAAGAGAAAAAGAAAGAAAATAATTTTTTTACAATAAAGATTTAAGAGATAAATACAAAGAAAAAAAAATATTAATATTTCTATTAAACAATTTCTAACTGAAATCTAGAACAAACCTTAGGTCCTAATAAAATAGATTATTGAAGAAAATAAAGAAAAATAATTATTTACTCGAAAATTATTTTCTAAATATTTTACAAAAAAATTATTGCTCGAATAACAAAAATTGATGCAAATCTTTTATAAGTAAAATAGAAAACAGTCTCAAATTTAATTTCCAAATTCATTTGTTACGTTACTGTGAACTTAAACAAAATGAGTGAAGAAGACAAGTTAGCAGAGCGTCTAAGGAATATATCCCTAGCAACCAGTTCCCTCCCAAATACAGCCTCAACTTCGAATCCACCAACCATATTAAATCAGAACTTAGCTAAAGAAATAACTGACTTGGTTACACGGACGATAAGAAATCATACCAATCCTTTCTATGAAAATGAAGAGATAGACGAACCTACCGATTTTGCAAGCAATATTAAAGAAATAGATAAAGTGCCAGACATTGTAAAATGTCTACGCGAATTCTCAGGGAAACCTGGAGAATTTAATTCATGGCGTAAAACAGTAGATAGAATTTTTACCATTTACGACAGCCTAAGAGGAACACCCAGATACTATGCAATACTGCATATGGTGCGACACAAAATTATCGGAGATGCCGATACCGCTTTGGAGTCGTATCGAACTCCTCTCGACTGGGGAAAAATCAAAAAATGTCTGATGATGCATTACTCAGACAAGAGGGATATCGGTACCCTCGAATATCAATTAACTACTCTTTCCCAGCGCAACAATTCAATTTCCGATTTTTATCAACAAGTATATCAACATTTGTCTCTAATATTAGACAAAATTTCATGCTTAGACCTTACTGAAGAGTCACTCTCTGCCATGACAAACGCATATAGAGAAAAGGCATTAGACACGTTTATACGTGGCCTTAAAGGTGACTTGCCGAGATTACTAAGTGTAAGAGAACCGAGCACTCTTCCACAAGCACTTCACATTTGTCTTAAGCTAGACAATATGACCTATAGAATGAATTACGCACAGAATAGTCAGCTTACATTTAGAAGACCTAACTATCCTATCCCACCGCCAAGACCAATACGAACTAATCAACAATTTACTGGAAATAATTTTTATCCAGAATTAACTCATGTTCCACGACGTCACGACCACAACTTTAGACAACCACATTCTCATTTCCAAAACTATCAACAAAATCAGCCAGTACAAAGACCATTCAATAATCAATCTTTCACCCCACCAATGCAAAGGCCATTCAATAACCAATCATTTACCCCATGGACGCAAAAACAATCTAATAATCAACCTCTCTCACCATTTAAATCTAACCTAGGTCCAGAACCAATGGACACCAGTACTATCCAAACAAGACAAATAAACTACGCTAACAGGCCACAAATTCAACAAACAGCTCCCAAACGACCGTTCCCTAGTACTCAATTCCGACAGCCAAACAAATATCAACGGATCAATAATCTCGAATCCAATGCGCAGACCGATTTAAATTACCCGATTGAAGACAATCAAGACCAATTCGTCCAAAATAATTTAAGTGAACAATTCATCACGAATTATGAAAATACCGTAGAAACCGAAACTCTAGATCAACCACAAGAACTCGATGATATCTATTTTTTAGACTAAACCAATCCTCGCTTCCATACTTCGAGCATACAAAAAAAAGCGGGGAAATCGTAAAATTTCTGATTGATACAGGCTCTAATAAAAACTACGTACAAGCAAGACATATTAAAAATCAAATCCAGAACAATAAACCATTTTTCGCTAACTCCGTAGGAGGTAATATTAAAATAACTCATCATGCTCTTATAGACCTATTCGGACAAGGACGAAAACACACATTTTTCATTCTTCCAAGTTTAATATCATTTGACGGAATTTTAGGCAACGACACTTTACGTGAATTAAAATCTGTAATCCATACTGATAGTGGACATATGACGATCCACCCAAATATAAAAATTCCACTCAAACAACTCAACTCTGAAAACGTGAATAATATAAATATCAGAACAGCTCATATGACACAAGAACAGGCTCGATCACTTCATTCAATCATAAAAAATTTTCCTCAACTTTTTTCTGATCCCGACAAAAAGTTAACTTTCTCAACAATAGTTCAAGGTGAAATACGCACCACCACGGATACACCAGTATTTTCTAAATCATATCCATATCCGATGGCTCTCAAAGAAGAAGTTGAAAAACAGATTCAGGAGTTGCTCGAACAAAATATCATTAGACCTTCAAGATCCCCATACAATTCCCCTGTATGGATAGTCTCAAAAAAAGAAGATGCATCAGGCGAAAAGAAATATAGAATGGTTATAGACTACAGAAAGCTCAACTCAGTTACAATAGCAGATAAATACCCAATCCCAGAGATAAACGAAGTTCTTTACAATCTCGGAAAGAACTCTTATTTCACAATAATCGACCTTAAAAGCGGATTCCACCAAATTGCATTAAAAGAATCCGATAGAGAAAAAACTGCTTTCTCTATTAATAATGGAAAGTTTGAGTTCACAAGACTCCCATTTGGGCTGAAAAATGCCCCATCCATTTTCCAACGTGCTCTCGATGATGTTTTACGAGAACATATAGGTATTAGATGTTATGTCTACATAGACGACATCATAATATTTGGCAAAAACGAAAATGAGCACTTCAAAAATCTTCAAGCAGTATTCAAAACTCTAGAAAATGCCAATTTCAAAGTACAACTCGACAAGTGCGAGTTCCTGAAAAAGGAAGTCGAATTTTTAGGCTTCATCATATCCCAAAATGGTCTTAAAACAAATCCAAAAAAGGTTCAAGCTATCCTAGAACTTCCCGAACCAAAAACCCTGAAGGATTTGAGGTCATTCTTAGGAATGACAGGCTACTATCGAAGATTTATTCGTGGATACGCCAATTTGGTGAAACCATTGACGTCTCTCTTAAGAGGGGAGAATGGACGTTTGTCCAAAAACATTTCAAAAACAAAACCAATTCACATGAATAATCAAGCAATAGAAGCTTGGAAAAAAGCAAAAAGTTGTCTTGTCTCAGAAGAAGTCATGCTTACATACCCCGACTTTCAGAAAAGTTTCGAATTGACAACAGATGCATCAAACCAAGCAATAGGAGCGGTACTTTCACAAGACTCGAAACCCATTACATTTTTATCTAGAAGTCTCAGTAAAACAGAAGAATCATACGCAACAAACGAAAAAGAGATGCTTGCCATAATATGGGCTTTAACATCTCTACGCAGTTTTCTTTATGGATCCAGAAAGGTAAAAATCTACACAGACCACCAACCACTGACCTACGCGTTGAGTAACAAGAACGCGAATTCAAAAATGAAACGCTGGAAAGCGATACTGGAAGAATACAATTATGAACTCTTCTACAAACCAGGCACAATGAACGTTGTCGCCGACTCGCTATCCCGTCCTCCAAGTACACAAGTTTTCTCCCTCACATCTACTGAACACAGTGATGATAGCTCGTCACAAAATTTGATCCCATCCGTCGAAACACCTATTAATGCTTTCAAAAATCAGATTTTCCTCAAGTTAGACGAAACATCAACATATCAATTTAAAATAATTTTTCCTGGATACCACCGACACTTAATAACCGAACCATCATATAACCAAGAGAATCTCATAAGTATTTGCAAAAGATATTTAAATCCTTCTGTGATAAACTGCATCAAAACAGAAGAAAGAATCATGGGAATAATACAAGAAATTTACGCACTTCACTTCAGTAATTACAAAATAAGATTTACACAAATTTTAGTACAAGACATTACAAACGAACAGCAACAGGAAGACATTATAATAACTACACATAACAGAGCACACAGAAATGCAAAGGAAAATAAAATACAAATTTTAAAAGAATATTATTTCCCGAGCATGAATAACAAAATCCAAAGAATCACAAAAAAATGCGTAACCTGTAAGCAAAACAAATATGAGAGACACCCTAACCAACCGAACCTCAGTGAAACACCCATACCCAATTATCCCGGTCACACTCTACATATAGACATTTACTCAACGGACAAAAAATTGGTAATGACTAGTATCGACAAATTTACGAAATACGCGCAAACTAAAATCATATCTGGAAAATCAGTAGAAGAAATAAGAAGACCTTTAAGGGATTTATTATTTTTTTACGGTGTCCCAAAAGCAGTAGTAATAGACAATGAAAAATCATTGAATTCCACATCCATTACGTTTATGATGAAAGACGAGTTAGGAATTAACGTTTTTACAGCACCCCCTTATAAAAGTGAAGTCAATGGACAGGTTGAACGCTTCCATTCGACTTTATCCGAAATAATGAGATGTCTCAAGGCTGACGGCACAAACAGAAACTTCGAGGAACTCCTCGAAAGATCCACAAACGAATACAATCATAGTATTCATTCTACTACTGGAAGAAAACCAGTAGACCTTTTTTTTGGTAGAACTGTCGACTTTAGTCCACACGACTACGAAAAAACAAGACAGGACAATGTAGAGAAACTAAAACAAAAACAGCAAACTGATCTTCAATATCATAATAAAAAGAAACAACCTATTAAAGAGTATATGCCAGGACAAGTTATCTACGTCAAACAAAACAAGAGACTAGGAACAAAACTCTCTGCAAAATTTAAAGCAGAAATAGTTAAAGAAAACAGACATAGTACAGTAGTAACCGAATCAGACAAAGTAGTTCACAAAAGCAACATACGCAATTAAGACTGCTAATCAAAACTACTTTCTTTTCAGAATATTACTTTCTATTTCCAATGCAGAAGTACAAATACTGGACTTTTCGAACTCTCAACTAATCGAACTGAATATTGGAATTGCAAAAGTACAAAATGGCAACTTTAAAATAATTCATGTAATAGACCTGGAACCTTACCAAAACTTTGTAGACAAAACGGAACTGATAGTTAAACAAAATATAAGCACCCAAAATACAATATTTCCTTTCATATCACTCCAACTGTCCCAGTTACGCTCCCTCCTCAATAGACTCCAACCTAAAGCAAAACCTAGACGTTCGCTCAATTTTATTGGAAGCGCATGGAAGTGGATCGCAGGTAATCCAGACCATGACGACTTCAAAATAATACAAAACCAAATAAATCATCTCTTAAAAAATAACAATAAACAAATTGTTATCAATAAAGTTTCAATCGAGAGAATAAACGAAATTACCAATGTAACAAATGAAATACTAAAAGAATTCAAAGCTAATCCAATCATAAAAAATGAATTTGTAACTAATATAAAATATAAAATAGATATTATAAAAGAAGAACTCCTTAATATTGATTATGCAATTCAATGGGCCAAATCAGGCATTATAAATACTTACATTTTGTCTAATGCAGAAATAAACGCTGCAAAATCTATTTTTGATACAGAGGCAATGCCATACATTAATATAATTGAAGCATTGGAATTTAGCGAAGTAAAAATAGCATCTAATCATTCTGCTCTAATTTATATTATAAGTGTACCCATTACTAAGAAAGAAACATGCAAAAAAATACTTCTAAAAGCTGTTAAAAAAGGAAAAATTTCAAATGAAATACCATTTGAAAAAATACTTAAATGTAGCAACGAAATTTTTGGAATTAAAACAAACTGTAAAACATTTAGTGAATTGTCTATTTGCAATGGCAAAAATATTGTAGAAATAAGCAATACCAATTGTATCCCAAAATGAATTAAGAGTTTACCAGCTAACTGCACTATTATAAACAATCATCACCTGCCGACCATCGAAGAAATAGCAGATGGCACCATTCTGCTAAACCAATACAATGGATCACTGACAATAGATAACAATTTATTGAACTTAACCGGAACTTTTATTATACAATACCAAAACACTACAATAAAGATTAACAACACGATCTACACCTCTAACGAAATTATTCAAGTCAAACCACTCCCTGCAATAGTTCAACCATCTGCAGGAAATACAGAAATCACAGAAATCCTTTCTCTCCAAATGCTAAAAGAACTCCACATCAATAACACAGAATACATTAAATCATTTGAATCAAGTAATGGAATACATCTATGGACCAGTGGAAGCTTCGCAATCATAACAATTTCACTAATAATCATCATATTACTAAAATATTTACTAGCAAATAAATCACATTCAATAGAAGTCATAACCAAAATAGAGAAAGAAACTTCTAACACCGGCAAAGAGCCTTCACAAGGATCAAGTTCCTCTATTAACTTAGCAGGAAAACCAATAGAACCCAAAGTTTCAAGGATTAGCCAGATCCCATTTTTTTAAGATTCAAACGAGGACGTTCGAATTTTTGAGAAGGGAGGAGTTAAGACAACAAATATTTAAAATAATAAAATAAGCTGACACCATGCACGCGCATCCGCTGCATTCGTCAAACCGTGGGAATGCCAACGTCAGCTACAACCACTACAACAAACAGCAACAACAATAGCAATAGCGGCAGAGCAGTTTTAGGTATATTATAATAAGATATAGAAAATGTTAAGTTAGTTCTAAGTTGGATTGAAATAAACAAAGTCGCTAACCGCGATAAAAAATATTTTTTTTATCTAATTTAAACACGAAATAAATTAACTTATATAAGCAAAAGTTTCATAAAAGAAATTGAATGAAAAATTTATTTATTTATTTATTGGCCAAACAAGGCAATTTATTTATTCTAACTTTATTTATTTTATTTTATTTTTATTTCTCTTTTTTTATTTTTTTTTTATTTCTTCTCCCCTTTCCTTGTTTTGGTGTTCGAACATGTGCGAATTAAAGTGGGCGTAATCCACCCACCTGAATGACATGATTTCACGAACACGTCAAAAAGGAGAGGCAAAAAGAGAATTAAAAGTAAGAGTACATATACTTAAGGCACTTACATACTAGAAAGAGGGGAAGAAAAGAAAAAAGATCAAAGACTGGGTTAATTAGGAAGAGAGAGAAACCGTGATAGAGATCGCTTGAACGAATATTTGGACAAGGAAGGTGAGTAATCGTCTGATATATTATTAAATTCTCTACACCATTGGCTGATGGGTTCATTGCTTGCATATGCATAGTATGATGCTGATATTCTGTTAACAGCCGAGTATGCCTTGTACGTCTTATAGGGTCATTGGGAGTAATCTTGTTAGATATGTGTTCGCAGTTAGTTACACCGTTCAAAACATCGAAAGTAAAGCATGAATCTAATACCGTTCTTCTTATTGATAGTGGCATAACATTTAATAGACTGAGTCTGTGTTAAAAGTGCTAAAAGTTTCTCTCACAGAGCTAATAGTAAGAATTGCTTTTGAATGGATTCTATTATATCACAATGGGATTCAAAAGCTGGACATATTCGAGTATTGGGCGCACTAGCGCACAGTACAAGATTTCCTGACCCACACATTCTTGAATTTACATGCTCGTCTTTTAATGAAACCGAGCTGTTTACTGGCTCTGGATACCATTTTATCTCATAGTGTAGATTTAAGCGCAGTTTCTGGTCCAAGACCACTCCAAGATCAACTATATAATTGACCCTGTTAAGTTCGATATGGTTGAGGCGGTAGTTGTGAATTATATGTTAATTTCTACGGAAAAAACTGATCACGTCACGTTACACATCATTTACATTGAGGTAAAGTTTGTTTTGTGTACACCAGGTATCAAGAAATAAGAGGTTTAACTGTAAGAAGTTGACATCTTCCTGCGATTTAATTACGTGGTAAATTCCTTGGTGGAATATCCTTCATAACTATCGACAAGTCGGATATGAAGATATTGAAGAAAAGAGGCCTAAGTTGAATACCTTGTGGTACTCCAGCGGAGACCTCGATTTTCTTTGACAAAATTCCTTGGAATTTAAAAAATTGAGATCTACCACGGAGATGAGTTGATAGCCAACTAAGTAAAGGTCCAGAGAAACCAAATTTTTCTAGCATCTATTTGGTCTCCTTTCTCCACCTTGCTTAAAACGTCAGAAACCATTATAATGAGGTTAGTGGTGGTGGACCGACCCTTTCGAGAACCGGTCTGCTGTTCCTTTAGTCGCGGATTGATAAGGTGCGTTAGCTTTTCGAAAATTAATTTTTTAATAGCTTTGGTATGGCTGACAAAATTGCTATGCCTCTGTAATTTTCAACTAAACTTTCACCCCTTTTTTGTATATTTGGTATTAGGTGGGAAGATTTCCAATAAGAGGGGAACACTCCAAGAGAGAGTGATTTGTTAAATATTATACATAAGGGCGCAAGTAGTTGGTCTAAGCATCGCACTAGTAGCGTTGGGAGAATTAGGTCTGTTCCAGGTCCCTTGGTTGTATCTAAACCTTTTATTGCACTTGATATGTTTTCTTTCGTCAAGTTGAAGTTTTCAACTATATGATGCGAATTCGGAGTGGGGGGAAAAACATCAGACTGAGTAGCTGGTGGACAGAATACGTCATTAAAATGATCCGCAAAGTGGTTGCATATATCCTGAGGGTTGGAGGATACAATATTACCTTTAAACATGGATGAAGGGTAACCGGCTGATTTTCGCTTCAAATTAGAAAAGTCAAAAAATGTTTTGGGTCCTGGACAATTTTTTCTCCAATTATGTTTGTGTAAAACTTATACGCTACTTTAGATTTGAAAGAGAACTCCTTTGATAGTTCATCATATCTGAGCCTCATTTCTTCGTTTACATTTGCGGTACTTTTGGGGAAATTATAAATTCTGTTTCTACGGTTTCTCAAATGTCTGAAATCTGTATTTAGCCAAGGTTCTGAAAGAGGTTTGTTTTTCTTCCTTATTTTAGGCACATCCCTTTTCGATAGCCGTAGAAATGTTATGATAAAAACTCGAAACAGCGCTATCTAAGTCTAAGTTTGATAGAACGCAATCTCAGTTAATACCATCTAGAAGATATATTATGCTTTCGCAATCGGCAAATGAACCTTTCCTTTGTGCAAAACAGTAGAAAAACATAGCTTTTTTAAATTGAAACGCGCATAACTGCAATTCAGTTATAGTGATGAGTTGTTGTAGTAACCAACGAAACAGCTGTCTAGTCTGCTGTTGGTTTGTTCTGTAAGGAACCTGTTGTTGTAGCGACCTGTTACTTTATGAATATTTTGGCATAAGGCTCTGAAACGTAATTCTTAAAAATTTTTACGTAGGGTGCCTTTTATATTTCGGGATTTGGCAACCCTGGTGTTGCAATCTGTCAACTGAAAGCTCTATCGCAAAGTTTGACATTTGTTGGCTTATACGTACTCAGAACGTTTTGACATACGAGCGCTATTTGTGTTGTTTATAGTAACTTAAAAGATTCATCTCGGTCTAAAAATGGAATTAAATCGTGAACATTTTGGTGCGATTATTTTTTACAACTTTCGACGTGAATTAACACAGCAACAGTGCATGGATGAACTTAATTCAATTTTTGGCGATGAAGCTCCATCAAGGACCAGTGTTTATCGATGGTATGGTGAATTCAATCGTGGTCGTAGTTCACTCCAAGACGAATTTCGTGAAGGTCGTCCGAAATCAGCTGTTGTTCCGAAAACCATTGATGCTGTGCGCGAACTGATATTGCAAGATCGTCATGTTACCTATCGTGAGATTGAGGCAACCTTAGGCATAAGTGGGACCAGCATACATTCAATATTGCATAAACATTTGACTGTCAAAAAAATTTGTTCGCGTTGGATCCCACACAATTTGTCAATCGCTCAAAAAAAGGCTCGTGCCGATTGGTCGAAGGAAATGCTCAAAAAATACGATCGCGGTGCTTCGAAACACGTCTATGACATCGTGACAGGTGGTGAATCGTGGATTTACGCGTATGAGCCCGAAAGTAAACAGCAGTCGACTGTATGGGTGTTTCAAGATGAGCCAAATCCAACAAAAGTTGTTCGCGCACGAAGCACTTCCAAGCAAATGGTCGCCTGTTTTTTCGGAAAATATGGACATGTCGCAACCGTACCACTAGAACAACGCAGAACAGTCAACTCTGAGTGGTACACAACCATTTGTTTGCCAGTTGTCGTCCAAGAAATCAGGAAAACCAACCGCCGAAGACGGATCACTCTTCACCACGACAATGCGAGCTCTCACACATCGGCTCAAACAACTGCATTTTTGAGCACCCAAAACATCGATTTGATGGGTCATCCGCCGTATAGTCCTGACTTGGCACCGAATGACTTCTTTTTATTCCCAACCGTGAAGAATAAACTGCGTGGACAACGATTTTCGACGCCCGAAGAAGCGGTTGCGGCATTCAGAATGCATGTTTTGGAGATACCTCAATCAGAGTGGCAAAAGTGCTTCGACAATTGGTTCAAACGCATGCAAAAGTGTATAGATCTTAATGGAGAATATTTTGAAAAACAATAAAGTGATTTTCGATGATTAATATTTGTTTTTGTTCTCTAATCCCGAAATATAAAAGGCACCCCTCGTATAACGATAAATTTGTTTAGTAATGATGCTAAGAAAAATGTTGGCTGGGACAGAAGTGTTAAGCAATATTAAAAAAATTGAAAAAAAATCCTCTTTAGAATGAAGAGGCAATCTAATGCCTTAAGCCTTAAGACTTAAGACTATTTTAAGTGGCAAGTTAAAGTGGATGTATCTATAGCTTTAAGTTCCGGAGTAAATGTACATATGCATACAAGGTTAGAAATTTTGGAATAAATTTTAAAAGACATGGGCTTACATATATGAACACACGAAAATTGTATTAACATTTAGTGCTGGCCAAATACTAAAATTAATTTTTAATATAAATTTGTATTAAAATCTCAGTTCGAATCAGAGAACTGCAACGAGTCTATTATTCGAACGAATGACTATAAATCATCGACCAAAAACCGAATGCGAGTGCATGCGGTTGCGTACAACAACCACCACTCCACGCGAAGCATCGTCATAACAGCGATGAGCGACGAGTGCCGCCGCTTTCACTCATCGCTCATAAGAATACCGCTCAATGATTCCAATGATTCTAGAGTCATTCCTTATGACTCTAGAGTAATTAAGGAAAATCGCATGCAGTGTTGCCGCTGACATATTTTATTATACATATAATATATAAATTTATACATATAATACTAGCGGACTCGGCAAATGTATGAAAATAAATCTTAAAATAGTATTACAAAAAATATTTAAATGCATATACTTAATTAAAAAAAAATTTAAATATTATTGATAGAAATTAGTGAAAAATTGTGAAAATATTATTGAAAAAAAAAAATATTAAAAATTTTTGGAAAAATTTTAAAAGTGGCAATCCTGTTTATTTTGGATTTTCTTATTCTTTTCTTATGGCATCCCTCAATATAAAGGTTCTCAGCAATTAATCATTGCAAGTGTGAAAGTGAATTAAAAAATTGATTCAAAACAATACAATAGCAACAATGAACAAATAATAGACAACATACAAGTATAAAGTAAGTTTGCTACAATTTAATTCTTTGAACTAGCGATCCCCAATTTAGAAGATGGCTATTTATCTTAACCAACACGTAAAACACAAAACAAAAGTAAAACAAGGAAAACGCACGCTAATACTGAAGTGCACGCAAATCATTTAATGACTCTAGAGTCATTGAGGGTGCTTCGAATCATATGCTTAGAATTCAGCAGTCTTTCTAATGAACGATGAGTGACAGCAGCGGCACTCGTCGCTCATCGCTGTTATGAGAATGCTTCGTGTGGAACTGGTTGTTGTTGTGCGCAACCGCACGCACTTGCACTCGGTTTTTGACGAGGGATTTAGAATCGTAAAAAAACGATTCGCTGCAGATCTCTGGTTCGTATTAAGCTTTAATACTGACTTTTTATTAATATGAATATTAAGGTTTCCCAAAAAAGTCGAAGTTTTTTATTTTATGCGGCACCCCCTCAATTTTTCCCTATGATGTTGAAATAAATACAAAAAACAAAATTTGGTGTACCTAGGACCACGGGAACCCCTGCCGACATGTCAGTACTTGGGTATATGGGGGAAAAAGTGCTAATTTTTTCAAAAAACCCAAATAAACTTTGTTTAAGTGAAAGTTTTGAAAAAGCTGGTTCGCAGCTTGTTTTTTATTTAATTTTTCTTCAAAATAAGCTATCAAACTTGAAAATTTAACGAAAACCTCCAGAGTTGAGTTTTTACTTTCCAAAAAAAAAAACACGTTTTTGTTCTTGTTGTATTAAAAAAAATCTAAAAAAAATCCTTATATGAAAAAGTTTCTATGAAATCTCGTGGAAATATTTCTTAAACAATAGCAAAAGCAGATACAAAAAATTGTTTAATTATATTGAATAACCTAGTCGTTATGAATTTTTTTGCTAGAAGTATACCTTTTTGGAAATTTCGAGTTTGAGTATTTTTACAAAAAAAAAAAAAATTCCAAAAAAAAAAAAACAAATATTTCTCAATCTTTCCGATTTTGGAATTTGATTTTGTTGCTAAATCACAAAGAATCTTAACGAAATGTAGTAACGATTTCATAGCGAATCTTAACGAAAATGTTACGAAAAAGTTACGATTTCGTTCAGACAGCTACGAAAGAAATGAAATTTCACTCTGTTCGCATTTCAATGTGTCGTACAAATAGGCGCGTATCAAAATTCTATATAAATTCATATAAAAATTGAAACTGTTGCAATATTTAATGCAATGAAATTGTAACGATTTCTTTAAGACAGCTCGAAATAGTTACTATGGCTTGCTGGGATATTAAAAAATAAGCAAACTAGTTTCGCCTTTTTAAAGTTTGGATTATGTTCAAAATATCATGCAATGTATAAAATAAATTCAAGGTTATCTTTAAGGATATCTTCAATTCAAGGTTATCTTAGTTCAAGCGAAAAACAATTCATCAACAATGTTCAAATACAGCTTTATTTTTAGCTTAGCTTAAAAAAAAAACACTAATTCAAAATTTATTAAGCTTTGAATTTCTTTTATTACGTCCTTGTGTTTGTGAGCAAATAAAAAACAACAAATTCAGTTTTTATAACGAGCAATAAACTTCATAACGGTTACGTAATCCAGTTTATGACTGCATAGCTTTGAGCGGTAAACAATTTTCTTTGCTCTGTAAGCAATCAAATTATTTTGAAAGCTAAGCAAAGCAGAGTAAAAATAAGTAAAGGAAAGAGAAAATATATAAAAAAAAACTTACTTAAAAACATGTCAAACATTTGCTTATAAATATGGCAAAAATTTAGGGGAAAACTTTTCCCAACATAATAAAAAAAAAAAAAAAATAAATATAAAAAACAAAAGAAAAAAAAATGTAATCCGTAGGATACACAAAAGTTGTAACTAAGTGTTGTTAAATATTCAACAAGCTATAAAAACCGGTTTTTCTAATGACTCGAAAATTATTCATTTTATTAAACAGTTCGACAGAAATAAAAAATTTTGACATATTATGGTGTAAGGGGAGGTAGGGGGGTGGGGATAAAAATTTATGTTGTCATGAATATATTTTCTGAATACTATTGAATTCTTAAGGAATGCTTAATGGGAAAGATTTTTAAATTTAAAGAGAAAAACTAAACGAAAAATAAGATCAAAATATTATTCGAAAATGTGGAATAACCCGACACTCGAAACATTTAGATCCAAAAAAAACCAAAACTGGAAATGTGCAAAAATTTTTCCAAAAAAACCGATACTCAATTAACCCGAAACCGGGTTTGACAACTCTAGTCGTAATATAGAAAAACTGGATATAAGGCAAGCAAAAATATGATGCTCTTCCTTAGCAAACAAAAAGATTATTTTTTAACAAAAATACATCATTTCTAAACGTGTTTGTCACATAAATAATACTAAGGACTACGCTACGTATGCATAGCTAAAGAGTAGCATAACAAGCATGATTTCAGCAGCTGTACTTGAAAATTTCACTTTATGACAAATAACCTGAGTGCTTGCATAAAATATAAGCAACACATGCTGAGACATGTATACCAACACGTTTCAGCTACGCAATAGAATATTATGACGACAAGTTTGTCAAACAACTTTCTGCTGTTCTCTGCTGTGCTTTATTGTGTGGCAGCGGCGTGCACACTTTGTTGTCTGTTTTATTGTGTTATATGTGTATTGTTTTTTTTTTGTTTTTATTTTTGACAGACCTTGTTTTCTACCTTAAAGGTAAAAAGCGGCAATGACATAACTTCAGTCATTTATTTCTGCTGTTGTGCAACAAACATTTTTTTTTATAACTTTTAATATTAAATTGAAGCGAGTTGAATAACTTTGTTTCTAAAGCATTAAAAGCACTGAAATTTGAATAATTACAAGAATCAGCTATGCAATTCAGTTATTATTGAGTAATTTTATAATTTTTTTTTTCAAAGTTGGTTGTTTGATAGATATTGTTTCATTGAATAAGTTAAAGATTTTAAATATGTGCAGCTTTGTCGTACATCGGGGCGTATGAGTAATTTTTATAGGTATTACTTTGGAAGTTGTTACTGACATTCAAACTTTGCTTTTTAAAAATATATATACATTATAGCATTACTCATGGGTACTTGATTAAATTGGTAATTTATAATGGTCACCTTAGGTTCTCATACGAATGTTGATATAATCATGGAAATGAAAACTAGAATTATGTTATGTGTTTATATAACTGTAATAATTTTTAAATAATTAATTAAAAGTTATATTTTGAAATAATATAGCTGGAATATTAAATACTGCATCTGCCTTTGTACTTTTTAGTAATTTTGAGTATTTATTAAAAAAAAAAGCTCTTCCTTATATCTGAACATTTAAGAGCAAATGGTGGATAAGGCAGTTGAATTCTGTAAGTTGGTAAAACGATTTAAACATCATCACTTTTAAAATAAAATTGTTCGACATAAGATTCTTACTAATTGAAGAATATAAGAAAAGTTGCCGAGATTGTTTCTCCAATATTTATTTAATCCTTGACAAAGTTGAATACTAACAGTACGTTCAAAAAGTCCATAACATAACACATAGATAGCGTTACTAGATATTTTCCATTTGATTTTTACTTAGTACCAACCTTCAATAGATAAGTTATAAAAACTTGATAACAATCTAACAAATGATTCGTGAGTTAAGCATTTTGTGTGCAACTATTGTTGTTAAAAAAAAAAGAAAATAAAAAAAGTGAATTTCGAGTTTTGATAAAGCATTGCTTTTTGATGGAAAAAAATAAAGTGGAAACGAAACAATGGCTTGATAAACATTATCCGGACTCTGCTCCATCGAGATAAATGGCAGAAAAGTGTATTGCTGAATTTAAACGTGTTCGTACCAGCACAAATAATGCAGAGCACAGTGGACGCCCAAATCAGACTGTTATTCCACAAAACATCAAAAAAATCCACGAATTGGTTATGAACGATCACAAATTGAAGGTGCATGACAGAGAACTGCAAAAATTAAATTTTTTCTGATTTAATCATACTCAACAGTTTTCAATCACAATCGATCACGGCACCTGATCCAAGCGGTGAATATAATCAGCATAAAACAAAAAAAGCGATAATTTTGAGTGTGCTTCGGTCGGCTGATCGAACGTGTTCACTCAACTCATGATTGATCATACTTGTTTCAAGCCAACTGATTTGATCGGCAAGAAAAAAAAATTGCAATCAAAGCAACCGCAAATTGCATGATTAGAACCACAACATAACAATAATCAAATGCTTGTGAATATGAGTATGTGGAGAAAATTCTGTCTTGCTGAAGACAGTTATGCGTATGCAACGCACGTGTTGACATAAATTTAAATGGCAGATAACCAAGCTTATGTAGCAGAACAAATCGCTAAAGGCGTTTATACCTTGGCGAGGCGACACAAGGGTAGAAGTTTTATATGGAATGTTTTGTCGGAAATACATAAAGAGGATGGAACCATTCTGAACGGATTAGTATACTGCTGCACTTGCTGTAAGGTTCTGAAATATTCAGTGAGTCAATCGTCCAATTTAAACCGGCATAAGTGCTGCCAAGCGCTAAAACAGTCGAATTTATTAAAAACGGCAACAGCAGAAGACAAACAAGCCGCCATAGAAATCTGTTCAGCATGGATCATTGAAGATTGCCGTCCATTTTCAGCTGTCAACGGCTCAGGTTTCCAAAAGCTAGCAAAGTTTTTGGTGAAAATAGGCGCAACTTATGGCGAGCACGTTGATATGAACGACCTACTCCCAGATGCTACAACGATTTCGCGAAAGGTGCAGAAACAAGCCGATAAAATAAAAAATGAAGTCAAAGGCGAAATAAGTGATGTTGTAAAAAGCGGTGGAGCATCATCAACAATTGACATGTGGTCGGACAATTACATAAAAAGAAATTTTTTAGGAGTTACATTACACTACCAAAAAGAGGGCAAAATGTTCGATATTGTCTTGGGGATGAAATCAATGGATTTCGAGAGATCAACAGGTGAAAATATACGGACAAAGTTGAAGAGTTTGTTTTCTGAATTTGATGTACATAATATTGACGATGTAAAATTTGTAACGGACAGAGGAAAAAACATTATTAAAGCTCTAGAACACAATGAACGCTTGAACTGCAGCAGCCATTTATTGGCAAATATCTTAGATCAGTCTTTCGAAGAAACAACAGAGCTGGCAGACGCTATAGAAAATTGTAAAAAAATTGTAAAATATTTTAAAAAATCCAATTTACAGCACAGGCTACCGACATCTTTAAAAAACCCATGTCCCACACGCTGGAACTCACATTTTACAATGTTCAAGAGCATAGTTGACGACTGGTTCAATATCAATGAAATACTGAGTGAAAAGGAAGAAACTCAACGACTTTTACTAATAAACATTTCTACACTAAAGGTGGTAGTGGATCTCTGCGCAAATTTCGAAATCATATTTAAGCAATTGCAACTAAGTAGATCCCCCTCTTTATTTTATGTTATACCATCAATAAATAAAATTAAATTCCTGTGTGCGCCGGATGTTTCCGATGTGCCTGCTATTGCTGCGTTAAAGGAAAACATTTTTGAAAAAATTTCCCACATTTGGATAAATAATTTGAGTATGTGGCATAAGGCTGCATGCTTTTTATATCCACCTGCTGTAAATATGCAGCCAAACGATTCAACTCTGATTCAGAATTTTTGTGTTTCTCAAGTGGATCGTTTCGAAAATACCTCTACAATTACATCTACACCAAATGATTTAAGTCCTCCATCTGAATCAGTTTCACGATTATCATTTTCTGAACAAAGCCTAACTGCCTCAGGCGCAACTTCAGCAAATCAGCCTGAACGGATCACACAATTTTTTTTCCCTGACTTATTTGAACAAACCAGATTAGAATCCACAGAAACTCCTCGAGAAGAAGTCGAGAGATATAGTAAGGAAATTGTAAAAATAAGTGAAGACTTCGATGTGCTGGAACGGTGGAAAACGCACGAAAAATTGTATCCTCTTTTATCCAAGCTGGCGTTGAAAATTCATGCAATACCTGCTAGCAGTGCAGCCGCCGAAAGATCTTTCTCTCTAGCAGGCAATATTATCACCGAGAAAAGAAACAGACTTGGACCAAAATCAGTCGACAGCTTACTCTTTCTTCACTCATACTTCAAAAACTTTGAAAATTAATTTTGCTTATTATTTTATGTTAAATGATATGTTATGTCAAAATGATGTGTTATAAATGAATATTTTATTTTATTTAGTTAGTTACTTTGAAAGTGGTGTATTTTATGTTTAATTGTCTCAAAGTTAAAATAAAAGAAAAAAAAACAATAACATTCAAATTTCCTTTGCAGAATATGCAATCAACTACTCGTTGATTTTATTTTTTCAAATCTTGTCTGCTTTGGTTGCAATCGCATCGCTTTTCATGTTCAATCAAATCATGCTATGAAAAACAAACATGCTCAATTTTATGTGATGCAAATGTGTTTGATCAATTGCCTGATGCACATCCAAAGTGAAAGGTTCGAGCACAACTTCTGATTTTACTCACAATGGTCGCATGCAACCGCAAGTTTGATTGATTCAAAATCATCAAACAACTTAAGTGTTTTGTGCAAGTTTGATCGGTTGAGCACAACATTTTACTTTTTTAAGTGTTGGCTTATGTGTGAGCATTTGTCAATCATCCGTACCAGTTCTCTAGTGCATGAGCTAGCTGACATTGTAAAGATATCAGATGGTAGTATTTTTACCATTTCACACCAACATTTGGGTATGCGAAAGCTCTGTGCAAAGTGGGTGCCGCGTGAGCTCGCAGTCGACCAAAAACAACAACGAATTGGTGCTTCAGAAAAGTGTTTGGCGCTGTTAAACCACAATAAAATTGAATTCTATCGTCGATATGTGACAATGGATGAAACATGGCTTCACTATTACACACCAGAATCCAAAAGACAGTCAGCTGAGTGGGCAGCAGTGGACGAACCGAATCCAAAGCGAGCAAAGACCCAACAGTCGGCTTGTAAGGTAATGGCACCTGTATTTTGGAATGCGAAAGGAATAATATTCATCGAATATCTCCAAAAAGGAACCACCATCAACAGCGACTATTACTGTGCACTTTTGGATCGATTGAAGTAGGCTGAAATCGCCAAGAAACGGCCACATTTGCAAAAGAAAAAAGTGTTGTTTCACCAAGACAATGCAGCGTGTCCCAAATCGATGAATACGATGGCAAAATTGAATGAATTGGGCTTCGAATTGCTTACCCACCCACCGTATTCTCCAGATTTAGCCTCCAGCGACTTTTTCCTGTTTTCAGATCTCAAGAGAATGCTTGCTGGAAAGAAATTCAAATCCAATGATGAAGTAGTCGCTGAAACTGATGCCTATTTTTACGAGAAAGAGAAATCGTACTATAAAAGTGGTATCGAAAGTTGGAAAATCGCTATACTCGTTGTATCGCTCTCGAAGGCAACTATGTTGAATAATATCATCTATGATCAAAACATTGTTTTTTTCTTACTTATCCTACGGACTTATTTAATGACCTAAAAAAATGGCCTAAAAAATTTAATATCACGCCTGCGCTGCATTTCACTTTCGTACGAAATTGAATGTGAAACCGAAGTATTACGTGCTGTAGTCCACGTTACACTTTACTTTTTATAACCATGTCAAATCTACCGTTTTGACAAGTAACAGACATCAGTTTTTTTACGATGTTACGCCATTTTAATTCATTCAGGTGCTTTTTTATAAATTGAATTCACCTCGAATTGAATTCGCACGAAATGCAGCATATGTCTGTATATCTGATATTTTCATTTGTGCTACAAAAGTTCAGCTCGATTCTTTGCCAAATTTTTATTTCTATTATATTAAAGTCTTTGTTTTTATTATATATTAATTTTCTATTAAATTCTATGTAATTGCTATTAAAATATTAATAAGTTCGGTTTATATCTGTTAAAATTATGAAAAATTAAGTTCTGTTAAAATTATAAAGGGTGGTTTTTTTAGAGGTATAGAACTTCGAATTGAAATAAAACACAAGAAAATCGTTTTAATGTCCATCAATTTGGCTTTATTGGAAGGATAATTTTATGCCATTAATGTTTAAATATGATTTCGGGCATGTGGCCTCCGCGGCTGGCTCGAATAAATCTAATTCTACAGGTCCAATTTTCAACCACTTTTTCGAGCATATGGGGCCGTATGTCGGCAATAACGCTACGAATGTTGGCTTCCAAGTCCCCTAACGTTTCTGGTTTGCTGGCGTAGACGAGCGACTTCACATATCCCCAAAGAAAATAATCCAATGGTGTCAAATCACACGATCTTGGTGGCCAATTGACAGGTGCATTCCGCGAAATTATGCGCTCATCGAATGTTTCCTTCAATAAATCGATTGTGACGTGCGCTGTGTGGCATGTAGCGCCGTCTTGTTGGAACCACAACTCATCCACATTCATGCCATCCAATTCGGGAACAAAATAGTCGGTTATCATGGCTCTATACCGGTCTCCATTAACGGTAACTGACTCTCCAGCATTATTTCGGAAGAAGAATGGCCCAATGACTCCACCAGCCCATAGAGCACACCAAACAGTCAGTTTTTGTGGATGTAATGGCGTCTCAAGGGTCTCTTGTGGATTCTCTTCACTCCAAATGCGGCAATTTTGCTTGTTGACGTAGCCATTCAACCAAAAATGAGCCTCATCACTGAACAAAATTTTGCGATGAAAATCAGCATCGAGATCAATCTCATTTTCGGCCCATGCACCAAAATCACGACGCATTGCATGGTCTCGCGGCTTTAATTCTTGCACAAGCTGGATCTTGTAAGGTCGCAAGCCAAGATCTTTGCGCAAAATCTTCCATAAAGTTGATGGACAAAGCTCCAATTGCTGTGCACGGTGGCGAATCGATTCATTCGGGCCCTCTTCAACATTTTGCTCTACAGCGGCAATTGTTTCTTCGGTGCGCACTGTTCGACGTCTCTGCGGATGCGTATTATCACATAGAGTAAACGTAGTGCGAAAACGATCCATGGTTAACCGAATTAATTGCTCTGATGGACGATTATGTCGACCATAAAATGGACGGAGCTTGCGGTAAACTTCGCGAACTGAACCATTATTTTCGAAATAAATTTGCACGATTTGCAAGCGTTGTTCTTTTGTCAACCTGTTCATGATGAAATGGCAAACCAAACTGAACATAAATGACATTAGAGTTGCCAGATTTGACCACAAAATGCCAGTTTTATCTCTATTCGAAAAACAAACCTCTAAAAAAAAACACCCTTTATTATGAGATATAATTCTAAAATTTGAAAACATTCGCTCGATCACAACAGCTTCATATAAAAAAAAGATAACTTCGTTTCGTTCACAATAGCTGTCATACCAAACAGCTTAAAACCAAAAAAAATTAATTTGATCGCGGATGCTGAAATTCGACCCCTGATTTTTAAGCTGGGTTGTACTTGTAGAGGATCGAAAGCCGTTGCAATTTTCTAGTAGGGGCTCACACAGTAAAATAATGTATTTATTATACTCGCAAGCACTAAATAATATTAAAAAAAAAAGAAATAAAAACTCATAAAAGTTATAATTAACACTGATTTTTGATTTTCTTTCAAGTTAGGCTACATTTAAATTTCGGCTATTAATTCTGAACTACAGAATTGAGCCTGACTAATTTTAGAAATTTCCTGTCCTGAATTCCAGTCTGAGTATGAGAGGCCTGTGCGAGTTTTCCGCAAGGCTATTTGCGGTTCTTTTTTTTTTTGATTAAAAGGATTTTAATATTTAATTAAAACAGTAAAAGAGAACACCGCGTTCTTACTTAAATTAAATAACTTTTGCAAAAATTAACATTTCAAATTTAATAAACTTTATGAACACTACATTACTTTAACACTACTACAAACTTTACGGATTAAATGGTTCATCCATACAAGAAACCCGTAAACAACAATATTTTGAAGAAGTTTCAGTTTATTTTTTAAGTGGTTATAATATAGCTTTCAAAATATGCATAATTTTGCTGTAATGATAAAAAAGCAATGTATATTTTGAAAAGATTTATGACTTCAAGCAAATTTTCACATAACTAAGTTAACATTTTTGTACAACCTTGATGAGGCTGAAATATCAAACGCTAAAAATAATAAGCAACACTTACCCAACACTTGAATTTCGACGTTGCGACGCGAAGTTTGCTTCTGTTTATTTTGTGCCATACACGTGTACGTGCCTGCATCCTCCAGACGCTGTAGTTGTTCAATGACTAGCGTACCGTTATTATAAGCGCGCTGACGGCGATTTATGGGCAGAGTTTGACCATCTACGAAATCATAAAGAATTCAAATAAATATAAATAAGTGTCAAAAAATTGGACAAGCTAAACATATCAATAAAAATGATTTTCGAACTAAGTTTGTAAGGCTTAGAATTTCAAGAAAATTCTAGGAATTTCTTGACACAAAAAAATAATTCTATTAAATTAATTTCAAGTTAAATGTGCTCTCGAGTGTTGAATATTTAAAATAAGCAGTAATTTACTTAAAATAATAATTAATATTATTTTTTTTTTATATTAATATATATTATATTATTTATAAAATAAAAAAAAAAAAATTCTGGCTTGAGGAACTTGGGTGTTATAGACTCACACCCACTCAACATTTTATGTCATTCCATTTGAGAGACTTTCAACCATGGCAGAATTATAAGGTAGAGCTGACTCGGAGAGGAATGAAGTAGAAAGTAGAATAAAGAGGGCTAGATGTCAAAATCAGCTGTTCATCGCGAGTTTCTTTATGCTCACGTTTCGCAGTTGTTTTTAGGTTAAAATTATTACCGGTTTTTTGTTTTGCAATTTTAAGACTTCTTTCACATTTTATAGTTTTTATAACACTTTTTTTATAATATTTTAACTGAAATTGTCACAAATTTAACACACGCGACCGCACTGTTTCCAACTTGAAAACACTAAATATTTTCTTCATTTGCAATTTCCACGAAATTCGTCATTTTGACAACTAACCAACCTTCCCATTATCCACTCTTCGTTGACGCGTGTGGGCATTCAACGAAGCGGCCCTACCTTATAATTCTGCCATGCTTTCAACTACATATCACTGCAAATGATTTTTTCACAGAAAAAAAAGAAAACAAAAATATATGTCAAAAATGTACAAAATAAAAGCTTACATTTCTTGTATTTGTACAGCACTGAAAAAACATTAATATAAGTGCTGAGTGCACTTTAAAAATATATACACATACATACACACACACACACACAAACACACACACACGCACACGCTACCTACCTCTCTCCCAATGTATTTTGTCGATTGGATAACCAGCCACCGGGCATTTTACAATCAAGTCACTACCAGAGATTCCAGTTATTTTTGGCATTTCACGTATAAATGGCAGACCATAAATATTGACTTTGGCATTGTGCGAGACTCTAGAATATTAAATTTAGAAAATCACATCAAAATATAGCAAAATTTATTAAAAAATGTATCATATTTAATTAAAAAATAAGAAAATACATCTTGGCGTATGAGCATTCTTTTATGCTATATGAATTATTGTTACTCATACGCCGCGTTATGGTTTATTTAAGGAAAAAAGTCTGTTTTTCAACGTGAACAATGTAAATATCTAAGAAAGCTATTTAGCAGAGAAATTTTCAAATATTATCTATCCGTTAACAGATTAAGAAAAAAAAAATGCCAATTTTTATTAAAAAATACACGCAAAAAAAAGTCATGCAATTTTTGAGTTATAAATTGAAGTCTGTATAAAACTAACAGCTCAACCTTTTTACTTCAATTTCATTTTAATTAATATAAGCATTTATTTTTTATTAACTTTGCAAACAAAAAAAAAGCATTTTAAATAATGCAAACATTTTCTCAAATATTCACATATCATTGGCATATAAAATGTATACTTGAATTAGTAAGTAAAAAACTTCTTGAACACTTTCTAAAATGTATCATTGAATAAAGCTTTATATAAGAAATTATGCAAGAGAATGTAATTTTCAAAGCTTTTACAAGGCTCTTTCAAGCTTAGCTTCAATAATTACTTTTATACAAGTTCTTTTCAAGTTGAGCTGGAGTAACTTTAAGTATTTGGCTGAAATTATTATTTGGGTAAAGCCAGTTGTGATACCAGGGGTTAGTTTTTCCCCATCGATTTGAACCATTTTCAGCTATTAATTAGCGTTAATTACCTTTGCAAAAAAAAAATTTTTAATAATGCCAAGATTTACTCAAATATTCACATATCATTGGCATATAAAATGTATACTTGAATAAAGCTTATATAAATAAGGAACTATACCCAAGTAAAAAACTTCTTGAATACTTTCTGAAATGTATCATTGAATAAAGCTTTATATAAGAAATTATGCAAGAGAATGTAATTTTCAAAGCGTTTACAAAGCTCTTTCAAGCTAAGCTTTAATAATTACTTTTATACAAGGTCTTTTCAAGTTGAGCTGGAATAACTTTAAGTATTTAGGTGAAATGATTATTTGGCTAAGGCTCGTAGTGATACCAGGGGTTAATTTTCTCCCATCGATTTGAACCAGTTTTAGCTATTAACGAAGCAGAGGATTCGATACACCGAAGATTCTGAGAGGTCGTCTAGGTTCCTGTAGATCCAGTTGCTCAAATGGAGGTTGTGATTTCTAGCCAGCTCTACGCAAGTGCAGAGAAAAAGTGGTATGGATTCTTTCTCCTCTACATCTCTGCAACTTCTACAGAAGTCGTTGTAAAGGAAATTTAATCTTCGAGCGTGATTACCTATTAGACAATGTCCTGTTAAGACACCTATCATAACACCTTTGTTAGGGAAATCAGTTCATTTGAGCGTTTTAAGGTTAGCTTTGGCCAGACCTGATGTGAATATGTAGCATGTTGCTTGCCATCGATCATATTTTCTTGGCTTTTTTTAGGTATAGCTCATTTGGTGAGTACTTTGAATGTGGTGAGAGGTAAACCAGTACTTTCCTTGTTCGTCGAAAAAATGTTTGATAGAGCCAGTAGTACCGGAAAGTCTCTATGCCCGAGGATCCTCTGCCATCTCATTTAGAGATCTGAGGCAGCAAACATAGTATGCAGATACACAAAAACAAATGCAAAACAGTAAGCAATATAAACGTTAAATTTTTTATTTTACAATTGGTTTTAGTATTATAGTCATAATAGTTAAAAATTTTAAGCATTATTTGATTCTCCATAAGTATATAAAGTATGGAAGTTAAAATACCCCAATAGCCGTTTGATAGGCGAGGTTTTCATTCGATTATTCGGTTTCGAATACGTTTTAAATATCAAAGCATCAAGCCGTTCAATACATTCGTTTACTTTTGTGAAATTTGCTATTTTAATGACGTCACTTTGTATGGGAGTTCGGCGGATTTTTCATATGATTTTACCAAATTTGAACCTCAAAATGCATATTCAAATTCAAAACTTATGTGAAAAATTCCAAGTCATTGCATTAGTTTTTGCGTAAGTTTGAGGAATTTTCGTTTTTATAAAGCCACGTTTAATCGGAGATGGGCGTGATTTTTTTTCGATTTTGATAAAATTCAAACTTAAGGTGTATATTTGAGATCAAACATTATGTGTAGATTATGAATTAATATTTCATGAGATTAATTTTTGTGATTCAATTTGGATAAAGTCACTTTGTATGGGAAGTAGTCGTGGTTTTGTGTGATTTGGTTTTTCACTTTCGAACTTGATCTTTAGTTTTTCAGATATAAGCTTATATAAATATCGAATTTCATTGCAATATCTTAAAAATTATGGCTGTAATAGTGATCAAAGAGACTGACGGACCTTGCTAAAACGACTCAGTAGGTTGTGTAATATTATAGAAATGTTTTCATTGAGCTTATAATCATTTTTTGTAAATTACATTTCATATTATTTACAACAACGAAGACACTATAATCCGGCATAAAATCCGACTTCGATATCTAAGATTCAAAAATTTACGAATAATTCGCGTTGATAACTATCAAATTCGATATTGTTTACTATTCGAAAAAGATACGTTTGACGGACGTCGCGGTTATTTCGTAAGCGAATGTTCGCTTATGCTTCGAAAAATTATCCGTTTACGATTCCAGAGCGATTAATACTTCAAAACAAACGCGGAAAAAATTATATTTTTTACTTTTTTACTGTAAGGTGAATACTTTCGAATACATTTTTTGACACTTTCAGACTTACTTTTATTATAACTGAAGCGGTAATACTAGTTTGCAGTAACTTTTGATTTTTGATCGCCATTTAGGAAAATATACGACATTTTTTATCGATAAAAGTTCGTTGCAAACGAACTTTCGCTGTAAACGATATATGTGGCGTGTGGGATATATATTGTTTAAATGAACTCTTTTACGTTCACTGGATATTTTCGAAGAATTTTTCCTATCACCGGAGCACAGTGTCGCCATTTACCGTTTGAGCGCTCAAAACTATAAAATGCAAAATTGGAAATTTTAAATTTTTTTATTTTTTGTTCTAAGTCAAAACTGAATGACCTTTTCAAAATCGTGGTCGTTTTTTTTTTCTATCTATGACACTTCTTTAGATATATTGGTCGAAAGTTTGAACTTTTTTGTTCTTTGCGCAAATTTTTCATATCCAGAATTTTTTTTCAAATTTGAAATGTTCGTGTAAATAAACGATTAAAGATATTTGTTTGCTGTTTTTTTCTTGAACATGGGCATTGTAATCTCTAATGACAAAATTGACTAAAATTTTCAAATCGTGTACTGTTTGACCACAATATCTATAGTCAGTTAGACCCTATTTTTCACGATTTTTGAGGTTTAGGTAAGGATAAAAAGTAAAGATTCCAAAAGATTCGTGAATGACATGCATAAAATGAATCTTTGGAGTATCCTCTTTACATCCATATATGACATTCTGTTGGGCTCTGCCGGACGTTGAATAAACTTGTCATTTGAAGAAAAAATGACGATGTTTCCTGATATGTTTTGTGTTTTCATAATTTACTCATGCACTAAACAAAATAGTATAACTTAGAGTTTTATGCAATATATCTTTTTTTTTTGAAAATTTTAAATACGACATATGACATTATAGTATGCGACACAAGCCCAATTCAGCCAAGGCAATAGAACAATTGAGGCTATGTATGAGTCTCCTGATGATATTGAGGCTCTGTATAAACATGGACTTTCACCTCTTCATGCGAGAATTACGTTCATGAAACATTGTCTGCACATAGCTTACGACATCAAAATTGAGAATTTTAAAAATTCTACGCTTGATTTCCAATCATAAAACAAGAAGGAACAAGCAAAAATAAAGAATGTATTTAGTAAAACAGATAAATAAAGAATTCAAAACGAATTCAGGGATGCAATTGGGCTACGAATGGATTTTTCGAAACAAGGCTCGGGAAACAGCAATGACGGCAACACTGCTCGGCGTTTTTTTTTTCCAAGATGTGGAAACAACAAAAAACATTACAAAACTTGATGCAGACCTACTTAGTCGCTTTGTATCACTCTTTATATGGCGAATGGAGGTATCTTACTGCAACCATACATAAAGTCCTTATATCGTGGAGAGAGAATCATAAACCATCACTTTTTCGCTATAGGAGAGTTATCTGAAGAGGCTTGGGAGGCAAAAAATAAGGAATATACAAATTTTAGATTATCTAATACAAGAAAAAAATTGCAGAGAAAACCAGAACATGGATCTCATTACTATTTTGATGATTTCGTCAGATCCGTTAATAACATCCAATATGGAGAAAGTGCCATATTCTGGAGATTATGACGGTATATTCAATGATATAGAAGACTTGATTGAAAAGTAGATATATATCAAATTCTAGTTTTATTCTTGTTTTTTACTTGAAAATAATTTGTTGTAATTGATTTGGTTATAGAGGAGAACAGAACATTAAATTAATGTATGAATTATTGATTTCTATTTTATTGATATATAAAAGTTTTGGTAGCTTCTGGGTTTAACCTAGAATGAAATAGTGGAAAAAAAGGAAATTTTGGTTTTTATTTCAAATAAAATTTTACAGTGATGATTATTAAATTAAATCATCTAAATTTACTTTATATTTGAAAGGTGTATTTTAGAAGGTACTTTGAGCAACAATGGGTTAAGAAATTAGAAAAATTTAAATGCATTTCAATTTTTTTATTCTGTTAGAAATGATATCATTTCAGACAATTAAGCAATATGAGGATTCTATGATTTTTGACATTTTTTAATTACAGGCAACCCTACCGATGCACCTACGATTTTCTGAATATATTTTTTCTGTTTTCTTAAGCACATCGATTCTCAACAAAACAAAAAAAAAAAAAAAAGAAATGAAATATTCCCATCCGTGAACAAGTTTTATAATTTCATTTTTTTTCTGAGTTCATAGTGACAGATTTTCGACAAAAAAAAAAAAAAATAGAATTTTGAAAATATCTTTATAAAATACAGGTTTTGTTACCTAGGAAGCATAAACTTATTTTTTAGATGACTTTGAAGCAACGCCACTAAGCTCCCCTCTTTTCAGTTGAACTTATATTTTACATTTCTGTAGCTAGATAAAAAAACAAAAACAAAAAAACCGTAGTAAATTATCACAACACGTTCAAAAGTTACAGAATTTCGATCACCCAGGGAGCATTTCGCGACACTGTGCGGCGTATTATTTATCATATAGGTCATCTTATATTTGTGTAAAAAATCGATGCGGAAAACCAATTTCCAGGACGGTTCGTTTTACCAATGATACGAGGGGTGCCTTTTATATTTCGGGATTAGAGAACAAAAACAAATATTAATCATCGAAAATCACTTTATTGTTTTTCAAAATATTCTCCATTAAGATCTATATACTTTTGCATGCGTTTGAACCAATTGTCGAAGCACTTTTGCCACTCTGATTGAGGTATCTCCAAAACATGCATTCTGAATGCCGCAACCGCTTCTTCGGGCGTCGAAAATCGTTGTCCACGCAGTTTATTCTTCACGGTTGGGAATAAAAAGAAGTAATTCGGTGCCAAGTCAGGACTATACGGCGGATGACCCATCAAATCGATGTTTTGGGTGCTCAAAAATGCAGTTGTTTGAGCCGATGTGTGAGAGCTCGCATTGTCGTGGTGAAGAGTGATCCGTCTTCGGCGGTTGGTTTCCTGATTTCTTGGAAGACTACTGGCAAACAAATGGTTGTGTACCACTCAGAGTTGACTGTTCTGCGTTGTTCTAGTGGTACGGTTGCGACATGTCCATATTTTCCGAAAAAACAGGCGACCATTTGCTTGGAAGTGCTTCGTGCGCGAACAACTTTTGTTGGATTTGGCTCATCTTGAAACACCCATACAGTCGACTGCTGTTTACTTTAATTCATCACCTGTCACGATGTCATAGACGTGTTTCGAAGCACCGCGATCGTATTTTTTGAGCATTTCCTTCGACCAATCGACACGAGCCTTTTTTTGAGCGATTGACAAATTGTGTGGGATCCAACGCGAACAAATTTTTTTGACAGTCAAATGTTTATGCAATATTGAATGTATGCTGGTCCCACTTATGCCTAAGGTTGCCTCAATCTCACGATAGGTAACATGACGATCTTGCAATATCAGTTCGCGCACAGCATCAATGGTTTTCGGAACAACAGCTGATTTCGGACGACCTTCACGAAATTCGTCTTGGAGTGAACTACGACCACGACTGAATTCACCATACCATCGATAAACACTGGTCCTTGATGGAGCTTCATCGCCAAAAATTGAATTAAGTTCATCCATGCACTGTTGCTGTGTTAATTCACGTCGAAAGTTGTAAAAAATAATCGCACGAAAATGTTCACGATTTAATTCCATTTTTAGACCGAGATGAATCTTTTAAGTTACTATAAACAACACAAATAGCGCTCGTATGTCAAAACGTTCTGAGTACGTATAAGCCAACAAATGTCAAACTTTGCGATAGAGCTTTCAGTTGACAGATTGCAACACCAGGGTTGCCAAATCCCGAAATATAAAAGGCACCCTACGTATGCTCAATGATTACTTAAGCATATCCGAACTCCGAAATATCCTTTTTAGCTCAAGCCCAACTCATCTTTAGCTCCCAACTTCCCTGAACTCACTCTAAATAAATTTAATTAAGATGTGGTATTTAGCCATTACCTTAAAATTAAATAAATTTATTTATTATTAGATATAAGATGAGTTTTAGTCCTTTAGTATAAACAGCTTGTATTAAGCTTACCTAAATAAATAAAAAAATTCCAAAGATTTCTCTGATAATATAGTAAACACAAATTTATAAAAAATCTATATGATGCTTCTAAGTTTTTACAAAATTACACTAATACATGTTCAAAATATAACAATAACATTTTTTTTTCAATATCTCAACTGTATTAAAAGTAACAGACTTTTTTCCAAAAAAACTACCTCCTTAACCACTGTGCACTGTTTCTACTTACTTGCCAATTGCATTCTGCGCTGTACACGTGTATTCACCGCCATCTTCCTCCTTTACATTGGATATGTTAACATGACTGATGACATCATCGTGTATGGTTACATACTGACCCACTAGAAAACGTGAGTTATCCGGAATCTGCCACATAGAAAGATATAAAAATAAAAATAAAAAAAAATTACATAAATCAGTGCTTCAGTAGAAAAATTATAACAATTTTAAAAAAACTCATTTGAAAAAGTTTGCTACTCAAAAATCATCATTATGCACACACACGTAACGACTTCACCAGTGAGAGAGAGAGAGAGAGGATGAAACAGGGCGCTATACAATCGCTACATTTTATGATTGATAAAAATGCAAACAAGGCAAAACACACATAATAATAAAATTTTGCATAAATAAAACTAAAAATTTAAAAAAAAAACAAAAATTTTGGCACTAAACAATGTATAGAATCGAATTGAAGCAAATTGAATTGATTGATAAAATAGCAAATGGGTGAAGGAACAAAAAAAGATACTTATACAATCAGAAAAATCAAATAAAAAATACACAAAAAAAAAGAGAAACCCTGAAACTAAAATAGAAGCAATGGCAGCAAAGAAAACGAAAATAAATGGAAAATTATGCAAAGTCAGACTCAAACACTCACACACACCCACACATATGCAAACCAGTCACACACATACACACACAACCAGCATGCATAGCAGCAGCAGCCACTCAACTGAAACAGAATGAATAAAGCAAAACATCCTTGAAAATTCGTTTCATTTCAATGCTAAAAAAATGCATGATTTTTTTTACTTCCTCCTTATGAATGCCTGAGTAGCTAGCTGACTGCAAATCAGCCAGCATTCACATATTTGGCATGGCAATTTTCTATCTCCTCCTCCTCCTCATCCTACTTCTCAGAAAATACAGAAATAATTTTAAGAAAAGAAAATGCTATAGTATAGCTTAAGCTACCGCTGCTACGCCACATGTAGCAATCTCTCTATGACTCGTAAAGTAATATAAAACTCTTCATATTGCCTTGCTACTCACCGGAAATCCGTCCAAGGACCATGTAAATTGCGGCAGTGGATTCCCGGTTGCAACGCACTTCAAAGACACCGTTGGTCCTGGTTGCAGTGTTTGTTCCGAAAACCAATACAGCAATTCCGGTGAAGCATCTAAAAATGAAAATGCAATTGTATAGAAGATATTGATGCACAATTCGATGGTTATGGTGAAGGAGGGAAATAGTAAATAAAACAAAAAAGTAGGCAGTGGGTAGCACTGACGACCGTAGTGACAAGTTTAAGCTATGAAAACTTAAAGCTTTGACATAAGAGTTTTTTTTTTTGTAATTTTCAAATTAATTCACGTGTCAAATCATTTATATTTTTCAAACATTTCATTATCTTCCAAAAACAATACAATAGACTTTTGCTAACTAAAGCAAAAGCAAAAAAGTTTGATTGGAACTTCTGTAAGTATTGTCTAAACAGCGCGTAAATCGTCGTTTTATATTTAGTAGTACTGAGTTTTCGATTATTGGATTAGACAAACTTCTTCTTCTGCATTCAAAAATTTTATAAGTGGCAGATTTTTATCATCCGCAAATTTAATATTGAAGTCTCTGCTTAGTATCATAAATACATCGTAAATACAATATAAATAAATAAATACGTAAATAAATACAAGTTTTTTTGAATAAATCATTACATTGTCGAATAAAAAAAAAACTCAATATCAATTTATATCAGTATTAAATTCGGTATCAAATCAGAGTTTAAGTGTTGTAAATCAGAATCAGATGTCAAGATATTCAAATTTAAAACGGCGGTTTCAGATGGTGGTTAGTATAGTGCTTAGATCAGTGCAATTTAGACTAAATTTGGTATTGAGGTGTTTTTTTTTTTTTGGGGATCTATTAGTAAAAAATTTATATGAGGGAAAAAAGTATATGTATTGCCGTCACTCAGGGTAGAAGTGGAACTTTTGGAACCGAAAAAAAGTAGAGATCTTTAAGTGGTTAAATAATTTACCATTTGATTAAGTATTACTAAAAAGTACACTGAGAAAAAAGCTTATGTTAAATTAACAAAAAGCCTAGTATAATTTATAAGCTGGCTTTGGCAGTTTTCAGCCTCCCAAGTACTTTGTTAAAACGCCTAAGTTTTACATGTTGGCTTGTCAATTTTTATTTGGGCTATAAACTAACCAAGTATTTGGTTATTTATACATTATTTAAAAAAGTTAAGTTTCAAAAATATAACTTCTAACGCCTTCGCTAGAAGAGGCCTAGCTTTATTGCCTATTGGGATATAAATGGGAATAGTAGTGTCCCAATAGGCAATGAAGCTAGGTCTCTTCTAACAAAGGCGTGCATTTACTGCTACTTTTGGCGGAAAGACACATGACTTCCTCGCTGCTTCTGCGAGCGCTTCTATGAGGCCTAATTTTTCGCTACCCAGGGCAGTACAATAATTATATTTTTCCTACAAAAACTGGTTCTGCTTATATTTCAGGGTTACTTTTTCGTTTAACCGTTGTGTCAACAGCTGTTGGGTTTTATCCACATCGACAGTAGATGTACCCGGGTACTTCATACGTTTTGTATGGCAGATAGTTGCTTTTGATATACAAATATTAACTACTACCTGGATTCTTGTAATTTTCTGGTTTTTTTTTTTTTTATTTATTGGAAATATTGTCTAGTTAACAAAACTTTTATCATAATTTGGGAAAAAAAAAATTTGGTACCTAAATAATCCATTTTTACCAAAAATGGGAATTGCCAAAATCCATAAAAATTTAACAATTTCCAAATTCTTTTTTAATCCTTGTAATTTTATCCCTTTTTACCAAGAAAAATAATTAACATTGAATTTTCATTCGCAAAATTCCGTTATATTTGAACTGAAAATCAACCCCTCTTGCTCATAGTGCTATTTTTAGTACCTGCGCAGAATAATTATAACTCATAAAATATTTGTTCAATGTAAACATTTTTTTTTTGGAATGTGTAGGAAAACACGTCTACTAACAGGAACAAAAGAGTATTTGGGAATATCTTGCCTACCTACCCTTGCACAACCAGTTTTGCAGGCAGAAACATGATTTTTTGCGCAGGTTTCGTTTTGAGTAGTTTTGTATGCATAAGTCAGTTTATGTGCGATTTTTGAAGTGTAAAGACCTAAAAATTTATTTTGTGCGGCAAATATATAAAAAGTGAAAATAAAATGGCAGATGGTGAGTGGCTAGCTCCGCGTCGATTGAATGCACTACCGTATGAGGAGCAGCGTGACTATATACGCACATTTGTTGAGGCTTCTGACTCTGAAGAGAGTGACCACGAACAAGCGGTAGATCAAGAAGACTTAGAAGGAAATATTGATGACATTGGTGGTGAATCATCTGACGCTGAACAAGTCCAGGAAATTGTGTATCACCTAGAGGACGAGAGGGATTCAGACGAGGAGTATGAAGAACCGCCACTTGAAACTGGTGATTATTATACGGCAAGAGATGGCAATGTATGGTCGTCAATACCACCAATACCTGGACGAATACGTGCGCACAACGTTCTAAGAAGTCGCAATCCTGGACCAGTGCCATCGACAAATGGCTTGACAATGGCAGAAACCTTCAATCTTATGATGTCAAATGAAATATGTGATGTAATTATTCGAGAATCAAATAGAAAGGCAAGGCAAACTTTTGATGCGTACAATGAGCAGCATCCAGATGCGGAACCACGAATATGGGTGCCTATAACTGAAGTAGAATTTCGTGCATATTTGGGTGTGCTTTTGATGGCTGGCGTATGTCATTCCGGTTATGTTCATACCACTGACCTGTGGAAAACAACTTCACATCCATTATTTCGTGCATCAATGAGCTTACGCAGATTTTGGGCAATCAGCCGCTTCATACGCTTTGATAATGGAAACACTCGGAATGCACGCAAGCAAAATGATAAGGCAGCTGCAATTACAGACGTATTCCTGATGCTAAATGCCACTCTGCGCAAGTATTATATATGTGGCACAAACGTTACCGTAGATGAGCAATTATACCCATATCGTGGTGGAACTGGCTTCACACAGTACATTCCATCCAAACCATCCAAATATGGAATAAAAGTGTGGTGGGTCTGCGACGCCATTTCATCATATCCCGTGCAGGTAAATCAGTGTTCATACATTCATTTTATTATATCAACTTGTTGCAAATAAACTAAATGACTAATTCAAATTTCATTTTTCAATTTTTATTTTTTCAATACAGGGTCAAATTTATACTGGAATGGCAGCGTCCGGCGAACGTGAAAGAAACGTTGGTGAGCGTGTTGTGAAGGACTTAGTTGTCAACAATTTTGGTGGAAGTGGGCGAACAGTGGTATGCGACAATTTCTTTACAACATATAACTTAGCAAAAACTTTGATGGTGGACAACAGTTTGGCTTTGTTGGGCACTTGCAACAAAAGGCGTATGTTCGTGCCAGCATCATTTGCCAATCCTAAAGGACGTGAAGCAGAGTCTACGCTATTTGGATTCTGTAACAACATGACGATGTGCTCATACGTCCCAAAAAAAAATAAGGCTGTTGTGATGCTGTCTACTTGCCACGACACTACAGAAACTGCAGGTCCAAAACGGAAACCATTGCTCATACTTGATTATAACAAACATAAAGGCGGCGTGGATAATATGGATAAGTGCTTGACTGAATATTCAACCAAACGGCGCACAAATAGATGGCCTTTAGCATTTTTTTATAATATGCTTGACGTAGCTGCGTATGCTGCGTATGTTATATATATGGAAAACAACCCCCATCTAAAACCATCTACCAACCGCCGTAGGATATTTCTGCAGCAGCTCAGCGATCAGTTATGCAGACCACAAATCGATATAAGAGCGGACAATAGCCATATTACGCGCATATTTTCTACTAGACACGCTATGGAAGCCATATATGGTATGCCCTTGAAGATGAATGTTGGTGCACAAGAGGAAGAGGAACGTGACAGTTCTGGCCGCATAAAAAGAAAAGGAAACTGCTATATTTGCATTGCAAAACGCCAAACGAGAAAAGTATGTGCAATTTGTAATAAGCCTGTGTGCGCAGAGCACTCGAAGGATCATCCACAATGCCTCAGATGCTGCTAAAATTCATAAAATATATTTTTTACTTTCATTATAATGATTTTCTATAAATAAATAAACAAATTTCCATAAAATAAACTAAATATTTCCATTTATTTCTATATATTTGTATGAATTTTCATAGAAGTACCTGGGTACATCAGCTGTTGACGCTAGGTCATTTTCTAGTAACTGGGTTATATTTTCCAAACGGTTGGTCCAATTGACCTGAAATTTCACACCAATATCAATTACATATTTCCAAGCTATGATACGAAGTTTCATCAAGATTGGACCAGCCGCTTGGAAGATATAGCAATATAAAGTGAACTTTGCCATTTATTTCTATATATTTGTATGAATTTTCATACAAGTACCCGGGTACATCAGCAGTCGACGCCATTCCACTAACTTGAATTTGGGCTGTATCGACTGAACTGCTGCTCCAATCTTGATGAAACTTTTCCACATGATGCAAAAGTGTATGGTTGAGGATATCATGAAATTTCAGGTCAATCGGACTAACCGTTTGGAAGATACAGGAAAATTAAAGTTGCAAATGTACCCGTGGGCTCTACGATCGACACAACGGTTAAAGTTATAATATATATTAGTTCAAAAATACTGTATAGTAATCAACGTCATGACTTAGAAGTATTCTTATCTGACAAAAATATGTAGAATAATATAAAATCATAGAATAAATAGTTAGGTATACATAAAAAGAATTATATACATTAATTCATTTTAATTAATTAATACAAAATAATTAATTATGAATACATATTGTTTTGGTTAACCGCTTCTTTAAGCCATTATAAAGGAGTGCTTATAGCAGGCCTCTTTAAAGCAGGAAGAGCGGAAGGCCTGGACAATTTAGCCATTTCATATATAAAAGTATATGGGCTTGGATGTGAGTACGGTAGGCCTCGGACATCCATTGTAAGGCCTGCTAGTAGCCCTTCAAAGGCCTGCCAATGCCTACTGGGGTAGTAAATAAATCACACAAAACACACACACAGTGCGGCGAATTGCTGCTGCTGTTTGTTCTTGAAACAACTTTCGTTTCATCGGTTTTACTCCCATCTAATTCGCTATATTGTTTTATACGCTGCTGAAGAAGGGGCACTTAAAAAAAAAAATTAAAAAATTGCGTTAGTAATTCAGACCTGCTACATAAAAGTCGGCCAAAAATCAGCATACAGTATTAAAACTTAGCATGGTGGCTATATTTGCGGCTATCTTTGTTTGTCTAAAAAATAATTAAAAATAACAAAATATGCTGTCAATACACAAAAATTTATTTTTAATTGTATTACATTTATTATCTAATTTAGCAAATTGCCTCAACACCAACACAAACACAGTCTAGAGCTGAAATATATATTTATAGTATTATTGTTGTTTTTTTTTGTATTTTCTAAATACTAAATCTTCTTTCCTGCTAGTGCTCAAGTTTTTCACCTTCTACCCCCGGCTGCTGTTTGACAATGAATTGATTCGTTTTGATTTGCTTTAAGGCAACCGGAAATTGATTTTGTTATTTTTATTGGAATAGTTTTACTTTTGGCTCAAGCAAAGGAACAGCATGAGATTCTTTTGGTTTTGTTATTGTTGTTGTTGTTGTTGTTGTTGCTATTGCTGCTTTAAATTAAGGAAATCTGCGGCGGATGTGCACAGCCAATCAAATAACACTGGCAATAAGAACATCAAGCAGCAGTTGAGCAGAACAGCAACAATAACAACAACAACAACAACAACAATGTCAACAACAATGGCAAGCAGCAAGCAGCAGCAGAAAGAATACCAATAAAGCCGAGTATAAATAAGCCAGACGAGCAAATAACGTTCAAATATAACATTAGCTTCGGGGCTGCTCTTTGAGTGATAAAATGAAGTAAGTGCAGCGGTGGGGCAGGATGAAGCAGTAGTTGAAATAGAGTGTGGGTAACAATGTTATTGCTGTTGTTGTTCTTGGTGTTTGTCTGTTTCTTCGACAAGCTTATATTTTACTAGCTCTACAACATATAAAAATGATGTCAAAGTTGAAATTTTTGCACAACGGAAACGGAAGTGTGCGTTTATTTTTTTATTTTTTTCTTATCAATTCATGGTAAAACTGTTGACTAACGGATATGGATACATTTTGGGTTATATTATAAAGCAATTTCTGCTAAAGGCTTGTCAATTCATGGAAGTGCGTTTAGACTTTTTGACTATCATTTAGTAATTGTGTTGAAAAAAAAAAAAAAATGGAAATGACAACAATTGTATGAGCGGTAATGGCATCACTTTATAACACAAATAAGTCTATTTAAAGCCGAATGATTGAAATAAGAAAAGTAGAACCTTTTTTTGGAATCTTAGAGCTCGAACAGAACCAAAGCGAGTGGCGGTTGTAGGATTCACCGCGCAACAAAATACATGAAAATGTATGCTGACGCCAAAAATTAAATCGCAGTAGAAATCCGCGACGGAAAAACGCCAGGCTAGAATCTATTTTATGTTTTCTCCGACGGCTGGCGGACCTTTCTCTGAGTAGCGCAAGTGATGCCATATTTTTGCTAAGAATTAGCTGTAATCAGTAGAGTACAACGAATTTTTGACCTGAAAATTACTCATAAAAAATAAATTTCTGCATCTTTAGTTTTTTCTGCTACATTACTTTTGACTGCATCCGAAGGTTTATATATTTCATTGGCATTTTTTTTTTAGGAGCATATTTTTTATTTTGATGCAAACCTCTTCATGAAAGCATAAATAATAACTTGTTAAGAGTTCCCTATGATACCAAGTATGCGCTAGAAGATATTCAGGTTCAAAGATCACCGAAATCGGTCATTCGCTTATATCTCCGCTTCTTCTTGTAGGACAAAAAATATGATCAGAGCAAAATAGTAGATCAGATCATTCTCTACAAAAATGCCCCTAACAGTTTTACGGTAAGACAAACAGGTTCCACACTATGCGGCTAGATATGTTTGAATAGCGCAAAGTTGGAATTTCATACATATAAAGAATCTGCTCAAAGTTAATATGAAATTTCTACTTCTTTCTACTCGGTTGTTAACTGAATATCTGCACCATACAACATGAACCCATAAATCGGTGCTACAGATATGTTAATAATATCCCCGTCTTTTACTTAACCTCCACGTCCAAATACTCTTTTAAGTGAACTTTATACGTAGCCAAGTCTCTTACTAATCATAACAAAACCTGGCTTAAAGGACTCTCTTCTTTCTATACGAGCTCGTTCAATAAGTTTCTAAAATCACACATAGATGGCATTGAAACGTTCGCCATTTTATTCTTCTAAAAATGGTACCATTTTTTTATGAACACGCGTAAAGTGTCATGTAGATCTGACAACTCAGTCTTATATTTACAGCTGTTCAAAGTAGACGTGTCACAGTGTTTTCCAAATATGAAAAGAATTAAGTATCGTGGAGTTGTTGAATTTTTATATTCGAACAAACAAGGTTCATGAACAATTATTTGAAGTGCTTAAGGACTTTTCACTTTGACATTGCAACAGTTTACAACTGGGTTGCTGAGTTTAAACATGGTCGTACAAATCTTGAAGATGGTCCATGTCAAGGACGTCCAAAAAGTGCATCAGCACCACAAATCATAGCAAAAATACAAGATATGGTATGGAAGAACGTCGATTGACTGAGAAGGATTTAGTAGAAGCCGTCGACATATCATTAGGCAGTAAGAGCCATATTTTAAGAGAGGTTTTGTGTTTCAAAAAGGTGTGGGCACAATGGGTGCCGCATTCGCTAACAATGAAACAAAAACACATTCGAATAAGATGTTCTCAGCAACATTTGAGAAGTTTTAAAAAGAGTAAAAAGGATTTTATGCATCAATTTATCACTATGGATGAGACTTGTGTCTACCACGATGATTCTGAATCAAAACAAGAAGCTAAAGAGTGGTGTGAACTTCGGCTTCTAAGCTAGTTCATGTTCAAAAATCTGCAAAGAAGTGTATGGCATCAGTTTTTTGGGATGCAAAAGGGATTTGTTGGTGGACTATCTCCAAATTGGGAATTCTGAATATTATTGCGACTTTTTCGATTAGTTCGTCGCAAGGATTCGTGAAAAAGACACTGTTTGCAGAAGAAAAAAGTAATTTTTCATCAAAGCACGCACTTGTTCACAAAAGTCAAAAAACCATCGCTAAAATCAGTGAATTAAAATACGAATTGTTTAAACATCCAAACATTCATGTGTGGAAAAAGGTTTTCATTAAACGAAGTGGTGATAGCAGCAACAGAAGGGTATTTCGAAGACTTTCCGAAAGGTCACTACAGCGATGGGATCCATAAATTAGGGGACGGTTGGAACAAGTGTATTGAGCTGCTGGGGGAATAAACTGAATAATAAAAAACATTCCAAGCCATAAAAATTATTTTTTTTTTATTTCTATTTAAGAAACTTTGTAACGAGTTTTATTTCTTAGGCTGGGGTATGCTCAACCGCTCCAGAGTCCGTCCAAGGGATCTCGCAACCCCTGGGCAGAAACAGTCTCAAGATCGAAAAAAAAAACAATAAATAGTTGTGTGAATCGCAGAATTTGTCACGGTTGAATTCAGAGTCTAACTCTTTCACTAAGCCCGCAGGTTTCAGCTCGAAGCGATCACAAAATCTATTTATTTTTAATATTTGTATTTTTTTTCTCTTTATTATTATTTTTTTTCCTATTAATTGTTACAAATTTTAGCTTAACAATACTTTCCACGCTTAACCATATAATTTTATAGGCGTCTCAGGCGACAAAGTGCTGATGGCAGAAGGCCTTACAATATGATACTTAAGATATGGTTTGGCCGAAGCCGAAAAGCCGGAGCTTGCGGTTGTGGCCGAAGCCGAAAAGCCGCAGCTTGAGGTTGTGGCCGAAGCCGATAAGCTTACGCTCGAGTTTGGCCGAAGCCGAAAAGCCGGAGCTTGGGTTTTTTGTTGGTGATTAAGTGGCTAGATCTTGCCACCACGACTGCCCATTTAAATTGTTTATATTTTTAGAATCACCAGAAAGTCGCTTACCTACTAACGACTGATTTTGGTCAAATCACTTCACTCCTTATGATGCCATTTGCTTTCTATTTGTTCATATTAACATATGAACAACATGTGAATTACACGCATTCGCTGGTGGCGCCATGCAACGCGTAATCGCACTCTTTGCTGTCATTGCTGGCTGTGATCGCTAACGCCGCTTCTTGCGATTATTCGCATTAAGCGCCGTGCAACAGGCCTAGTGCCCAGATGGAGGACGGCATCGAATCCCAGCTGGGGCAAAAAAAATATAATCATTTTTTTTCTTTTTTTTCCATTATTTTTCAATATTTCAAGTAATTTGATATATTGCTTATATATGGTTAAAGCCTTCATTAAGGTTTTATTCCATTTTCAATTTTGAAGTAAATTACTGTGGCTGACGGACGTGTTGGTTTCTTATTTGATCATGTGAGCACAGTTTCCTTAGGTTTATTTATTCATATTTATTCATATTCATATTTATTCATATTCATATTTATTCATATTCATATAATTCATATTTATTTTCTTTTATATTTAAGGGGTTTGTAACAATCTGATCATTACAACTTACTGAACAACCTGGTATTAGCTAAGACTTAGTCTTAATTGTGAGATAGCTTTCTGGGTAGCTCTGAGTCTGCGATGTATGGGATAGTTTTGACCCCAAAATAGATTAAAGAGTAAAAAGTTTAAATAACTGAGGTCATTAAAATAATGAGAAAACATGGCATATTTAATTGAATATTTAAGATATTAACTCACCACCTAATTGCAGCTCGGCGGTGGACTGAATTTGTTCCCATTCATTTGAAACAAAACATTGATACATGCCAGGATCATCTTTTTGCACTTTCTTTATAATCAGTCTTGCAGGATCAGTAAGAATCTGTAGAAAAAAAATAGAAATAAAAAAATACTTTAAAATCAAAAATACTTTAATGTTACTGTTACTGTTACTGTTACTGTTACTGTTACTGTTACTGTTACTGTTACTGTTACTGTTACTGTTACTGTTACTGTTACTGTTACTGTTACTGTTACTGTTACTGTTACTGTTACTGTTACTGTTACTGTTACTGTTACTGTTACTGTTACTGTTACTGTTACTGTTACTGTTACTGTTACTGTTACTGTTACTGTTACTGTTACTGTTACTGTTACTGTTACTGTTACTGTTACTGTTACTGTTACTGTTACTGTTACTGTTACTGTTACTGTTACTGTTACTGTTACTGTTACTGTTACTGTTACTGTTACTGTTACTGTTACTGTTACTGTTACTGTTACTGTTACTGTTACTGTTACTGTTACTGTTACTGTTACTGTTACTGTTACTGTTACTGTTACTGTTACTGTTACTGTTACTGTTACTGTTACTGTTACTGTTACTGTTACTGTTACTGTTACTGTTACTGTTACTGTTACTGTTACTGTTACTGTTACTGTTAGTGTAACCGTTACCAAAGACATACAATAATAAGAGGCCCCTAAAATGTTAATTGAACAGCATTTTGTAGGCGTAGGTGACAACCTTTAATTTCACCTTTACTACACCGAAAAAAATCGACATGTTTTAAGATTGAACACAATGTTATCATTGTTATCATATAACTTGATAACATTATATTTTTATTCTGACGAAATTTGTTTCAAGCCATTTTTTAATCACAAATTGTTTTTAAATTTATAACTTTGTGTTGTGCTTACATCAAATGTTATCAAAATAACAACATAATGCTATCAATTTATATGTGAATATTTAAAAAAATCAAAAATTTTATATGAAAAAACACATTTTTAAAATGAAAACATTGTGTTCAATTTGAAACATGTCGATTTTTTTCAGTGTAGTAAAACTCTGTAATATTAATATTTCGCAGGTTTTTTTTTTTATGGTTTTGACCGCTACTGTTTTTTTTCCATAACTTTTTTGATGTGTTTTTGTTTCTTTACGTTTTACATATTATTCCATAGATGTGAAAATATTCTTGCTTTAATTTTATTTCTGGCTCTTACCTCAACACGATTATCTCTGAGTATCGGTTTCCCATCATGCAGCCAATTTACGTCATGTACCGGATGTCCAGAGACAATGCACTGAAACTGGGCATCTTTATCTACATCGACTGTCTGCACTTGTGGCTGTAGATGAGCTGTTAATGGTGCTGCAATGAAATAATATAAAATATGGAATTTAGAAGAAAATTTGTATAAGTAGCTAGGCCATACATGTAGGTTGTAGGCCATGTAGTAGGTTGGATAAGAATTATTGGGACAAGAAAAGAGACAGTGGGCGAGAAACATTTGCATAAATTTGAATATTGTTTTTATCTATGACAAGGATGTTTTTTTTTAAATTTACTTATATTATTAATTGTTGTTGTTTTTGGTCAAAGTTTACCTAAAAATACTTCTTGTTGATGGTGTCTAGGTGATAATGGAAAATATTGTCACACACACACTTCACTTTAATTATTATTTCATATACGATAAATAACACTTGTGCGTTATTTGTGTTAGCCTGAAAGTGCATTAGTGCATTGAGTGTGTCTATGTTTGGTGTGTATTAAATGCTTTTAACATATTTAAACTCAAGTACACATTTAAGGCATACACTATTAAATGGCTGGAGGCTTAAACATAAATTTAAATTTGTTTTTTTATTTAAACTTTAAAATTATCCCATCCAGAGAGCTCGTTCAAAATCTAACTTAGTTCTAGTATTTCCTATAACTTTAGTTCATCAGCTTTGTATTTGGCTGCTATTTAGATTCAGCAATATTTACAACTTACGAAATTGTGAGTTCACTGAATAGGTGACTCAACATTTAAAAAGAAAATTTTTAGACAAGCGAGTTGTATCTCATAATTATGCATACTCGTATTGTTTTGAGAATTTACTCAGGTCTTGCAATCCAGCTCTATGAACGAGATCTTACTAACGAGTAAAATATTTTTTATGCTTACGACAACAAGTAACTGCTCAAAAAATAGAGTAGATGTCAATTCTCACTTTTTTGCATGATACACAATATCTCTTAAATGGGCACACGCGATCCCTTTTCAAGAAATTTCCCCATGAAATTCTGGCATAATTTGTTGGATTTCCGTTTTCGTCCTAACGGGCGACCGTGTACCCTAGTTGTTCGACCATAAATTTTCATGACTAAGAGCCTACCCAGATAACAATTTTATCTAAATATTTGAAGTTATTCATACTCAACTTGAAAAGACCTTGTATACAAGTAATTATTCATGTTTTTCTTGAAAGAGCCTTGTGAAAGACTTGAAAATTTAAATTTCTTGTATAATTTTTTTATAAAGCTTTATTGAATGACCCATTTTAGGAAGTAGTCAAGAAGATTTTTACTCAAGGTTAGGTTTTTTTTTTGATAAACGAAGTTTCAGTTTGTGAAAAGAATAAAGTAAGAAATTCCTGATTAAAATAAAAAAAACATTCACTATCATAAAAAAACTATTTCAATAATAAAAAAAAAAAAAAATTCTCTTCTGAGAGCGAGTTTCAACCTGGATCAATCTGGAAATCAAAAACAAACAGTCACCTTAAACCGCTGGGCTACCGAGGCAATTTATTGCATTGAAATTAAGTGCGTATATGAAATGATTGCAATCGAGAGCTTTATAAAATTGTTCCTAATACTAATTATGTTTCAACGTCGCAAGAGTAAAATCTTGAATAGACGAGTGGTTAGAGCGTGCGGCTGGCAATACAAAGGATCTGAGTTCAATCCGTGCTGGTTGGGACATGGTAAATATACAAAGATTTTTGAATGTATAAGTTTTCTGTGTGATATAAAATGAAATGATGAAATGTAGAAAGGATATACTACAAACAATTAAATTTTTTTTCACTGCTACCGAGTTCCTGAATAAGCCTTGAATAAAAACCTTAGATCAAACTTGATATAGGAAAGGATATATATTTCAAGGAAATAAATAAAGGAAATAATTTCATACGCCTTTTTTACTTGCATAGACCTTTTATAAAACTTGTTTTAAAGATTGTTCAAGAAAGTTTAAATTCTCCTTCCAATATAAATTTCTTATACAAAACTTTACTTAAGTCTTATTTAGGTGGCGGCCGTGGCGTAGTGGGTAGAGTGTGTGACTCTTACGCCAGAGAACCCAGGTTCAAATCCTCCATCTGACACAGAAAATTTTTTCAATTGAATTAATTTTTTCTGTTCGTCCGTCACCTCTCTGCAGAAACTCCTCAGAGAGTAAAAACTGCCATGAAAAGTTTCTTGAGAACATAAGCCGTTCGGAGTCGGCTTAAAACATGGTAGGTCCAGTTCTCGATCATTTGTGTGCAAACATTTCACATCACACACAACGCAATTGGTCATAAGAAGCTCGGTCAAAGTCCTTTCAAGAGCTGCAATGGCCATTTCGTTTTTTTTTTTTTATTTTTTTTTATTTAGGTGAAATTGTTATTTGGGTAAACACATTGACGACGGCTGCAGCCGTGCAGCATCCGTCAAAATTGTTTACATGTTTTTCTTATGAAGGAAGGGAAGCTGGTATATTGCCGCAGCTAGCTGTAATGTCTTGTCGTCGATATAGAATAATACCTAATTTAACAGCTTGTCGTTGCAGCTGCAGTCAATGTGTTTAGACTATAATAAGCCTCTATGCTTCCTGTTGACAGTTGTCATAGATTTAGTACTCTAAGCTTGCCCCAAAAAAAAAGTAGTGCCCAAATAATAATGTCAGTGACTTTTTGGACACCGTTTTTAGTAAGAATCATGGGCGTAGCGACATAAACAAAATAAAATTTTGAGTATTAAGCTAAGAAATTTAAAAAATTTTTCTTATAATTAAAAGGCGTAGTATTTATTAATATTACCTGAAGCTTAATTTTTTTTTTTTCTTACAAACTTACAGCTGACACATTTTTTATTTATTTATTAGAGCCCTGCATGAATATATTCATAAAGTGAATATACCCGGATTCTCTGCTGTAGCAGTCACTGCAAGCAAAGCTGCAAGCGAATAAATGTAAACAACAGGTCGTGTAGCGCAAGAGAATAACTTTTTATTTGTTCTCTGTTCTCTGTTCTCTTTTCATACACTCTTGCACTGAGGTGAGCTTGCGATCTACGCGTTGTTTCAGTTTTTTCTCTGAGCACTTAATAAAATACACGAATACTCAGGTATCTGCTGCAGTGATCTGAATTAGATTTAATATGTTGGATTTTCCCCGCAGTAAGCTTTTTGTTATTCTTAATTCATATTTGTGTTATTTTTTGTTGCTTTATTCACTACCTTCCATACAAAAAACAAAAACACTGTCGAAAATTGCTTATATTGGCCGTAGCTGAACTCCTAGAGGGGTAAAATATATGAGTTGGTCCTATTATTTTTTGCTCCTCAACATTTCTTCCGAACACACCTACCACCTATCTACCACCCTTCTTTGGGTCCCAATACTAAAACATCTATTTTCTACGAACGAAAGAATAAAAAGATATTCGCTAAATATACAGGGTATGAACACTGATATTATTTTTTTTTTAATTGCTTTATTTGCTCCCTGCTGGTGTTAGTAAAGCATCGTGCTCTTATTCTCTTCGTTTCTTATATCTAAATAAAACAAAGAGAGTGTATGAGCAGGTATGAGTAAAGCAGAAGAGGGATAGAGGAAATTTTTTATTCTATAGCAAGAGAATATATTCAGGGAGGCGAAGAAGCATACTCATGCAGGGCTCTATTTTTTTATTAGTCACATAGAAAAAATAATTTTGCTCTCCCCTGAACATAATTCTGACTTTACCCAGACTTCGCCCTTAGGAAATAAGTAAAGTTTTAAGATTATTTTAAATTTTTACATAAACCTTAGACTTCTGTTTTTATTTCAGAAATACAAAATTTAGATGGCGTTTTTAATACGACTATCCTGTAAAATTCGAATACGAAAATAGGACTCGCGAATAGTTTCCATTTAAGAAAATCAAAGTTGACCTTGGCTTGACTTTGAATTTTGGCTCGAGGTCAACATTATTTCGCCCCTTAAAACCTTGCAATTTTTTCTGAAATATTTTTCACGATGTTGCTGACTTTTTCGAGATATTCAGATGTCTCAAAATAAAAAACTCACCCTGCATATTTAAATTGTATGGTAGAAGGCACCACCGATTGTCAAATATTGTCCAATCTTTCTTTGGTGATTAATACCAACCAATCAACCAATTGAATGTCAAATATTAATTTTCGTTGTTAAATTCTATATTAATATCTATATTCTATATTAATATCTATATCTATATATATATAAATATATATGTGGTATGGAATGTGTCATGCCACCTTGCGAAAAATTAATTGTTTTAACAAATCCATATATATCCCAAAATATCAGTGTAAAAATGTTGATGAGGATTTATTAAAAATTGCAGTTTTGGCCAATCCTTTCATAGGAGTTTTGATTTATCAATATTTAAGTTTACGATATTTAAACATTACGGCTTATGAAGCAAAAACTTAAATTAAAAGATATATGTTGTGGTTTTTATTAAACATACCTGTAACAGTTAATGAGACTTGAATTGTTTCCTCGCCCGCAGTATTGTTTACCCAGCATAGATATTTGCCGCTATCCTCAAGACGTGCCTGAAGAAAAAAACAAAACAAATAAGCAAGTAAGAATAATACAACATCGACCACACAATTTTTAAGCAAACAAAGCATTGTACAAACGCCCAAAATTATGCCACACAAAAATTGGCCACACATACACACACACAATAGCCGTGGGCGAGAACTTCAATTAAGAGAAATTTTTGCACATGCGTTTGTTAAGCAAACAAAAGTGGTTAATAATAAAAAAAGCACCACGAAAACAAAAATAAAAACAGTGCATTTCTTATTGTATACATTTTTAATATCCGTTTAAAATACAATATTTTTTTTTTTTTGATATCTTATGCTTAACAGTGTAATTTTTATTTACTTTATAATTCAATTAAATTATTTTGCTCTCGTTGTTGCTGAAAAGCCGATGTTTGACTGTTTGTTGTGGACTTGAGTGTATTGCAAGCTTTGAGGCGCTTCAATGACTTGTGTTTGCTTTTAACTGCATTGAAGGCGGAATTTTAATAAAATAAAAAGAAAAATAACAAATAATACGACTGCGTTGTCTTCCTACTAACCTTGGTTATTTTAAGCAATCCGGCTGAAATCATGCTGATGCGATCGCTTAACTGCAGTGGCAACAGCTGCTCGTTCTCCTCCTTAAACCATCTATGTAGGTAGTAAGTAAAGCGTGATTGGCAATAAAAGTGTTGGTTGCATGGCAGATGTAGAGTGGGAAAGAGATGATGAGAGGAAGAGAAGAAGAAGAGAAGCGGAAACGAATATAATTAAAATGCATGAATATATAAATGGAATCGAATGTGATGAGCTGCATTAAATTGCATCAACGTTTGTTTGGATTGGCAGCTGCTCGTGTATTGTTGTGTCAGCATGTGCGTAAGAGAAGTTATATATGTGGGTGCATGTGTGTTTATTTCGTTACTTTTGTTTGTTTTTAATTTTTTTTTTTTTATTCTGATTTTTATCTTATTTTTGCATAAAGCGCATTTTTTTGCGAATCCATGATTTAAATGATTTATATTTTTTCACAACAGACATCATAATGACAACAATTGTAAAAAACTGTTAAGGAATAAATGGAAATTAAACACAGTATTGAACAACTTGTTGAAAAAATTTTAAAAAATGCAACATGCGCAGATCTGGGGTAAAAATTATCGCGTATAGTATTGCCAACAATTTAAACGGCTGTAATTCAGTTTTTAATTATTATGTAAACATCTAACAAATGAAAGCTATTTTTAAAATAATATATAATAGATCAGTTTATGACTTTTAGCCTAGCTATCACTACGACTACTATTTCGAATGAAACCTAAACTGCTGCAAATATCCAAATAGTATCCAAAAATTTTTCTTTTTGCTATTTGTTGTCTCTTTTATCTTTTAGTCTTTTAGGTTTTTAGTCTTTTAGTCTTTTTTGTCTTTTTTTTTGTCTGTTTTGTTTCTGTGTCTTTTCAGTGATTTTTGTTTTTATGTCATTTTTGTCTTTTTTTTTGTCTCTTTTGTCTTTTTTATGTTTCTGAGCTTTTGCGTTTCTTTGTCTTTTTTGTCTTTTTTGTATTGTCTTTTTAGTCTTTTTTATTTTTTTGACTTTTATTTATTTCTTTTTTGTTTTTTTTTTTGTCTTTTTTTGTCTTTTTTGTCTTGTCTTTTTTGTCTTTTTTGTCTTTTTTGTCTTTTTTGTCTTTTTTGTCTTTTTTGTCTTTTTTGTCTTTTTTGTCTTTTTTGTCTTTTTTGTCTTTTTAGTCTTTTTGTCTTTTTTTTTATATTTTATTGTCTTTTTTGTCTTTTGTATTTTTTTTTTTTACTTTTTTGTCTTTTTTGTCTTTTTTGTGTTTTTGTCTTTGTTGTCGTTTTTGTCTTTTTTGTCTTTTTTTGTCTTTTTTTGTCTTTTTTGTCGTTTTTGTCTTTTTTGTCTTTTTTGTCTTTTTTGTCTTTTTTGTCTTTTTTGTCTTTTTTGTCTTTTTTGTCTTTTTTGTCTTTTTTGTCTTTTTTGTCTTTTTTGTCTTTTTTGTGTTTTTGTCTTTGTTGTCGTTTTTGTCTTTTTTGTTTTTTTTGTCTTTTTTGTCTTTTTTGTCTTTTTTGTCTTTTTTGTCTTTTTTGTCTTTTTTGTCTTTTTTGTCTTTTTTGTCTTTTTTGTCTTTTTTGTCTTTTTTGTCTTTTTTGTCTTTTTTGTCTTTTTTGTCTTTTTTGTCTTTTTTGTCTTTTTTGTGTTTTTGTCTTTGTTGTCGTTTTTGTCGTTTTTGTCTTTTTTGTCTTTTTTTGTCTTTTTTTGTCTTTTTTGTCGTTTTTGTCTTTTTTGTCTTTTTTGTCTTTTTTGTCGTTTTTGTTTTTTTTGTCTTTTTTGTCTTTTTTGTCTTTTTTGTCTTTTTTGTCTTTTTTGTCTTTTTTGTCTTTTTTGTCTTTTTTGTCTTTTTTGTCTTTTTTTTTTTTTTTGTTTTTTTTGTCTTTTTTTTTTTTTTTTTTTTTTTTGTCTTTTTTGTCTTTTTTGTCTTTTTTGTCTTTTTTGTCTTTTTGTCTTTTTTGTCTTTTTTGTCTTTTTTGTGTTTTTGTCTTTGTTGTCGTTTTTGTCTTTTTTGTCTTTTTTGTCTTTTTTGTCTTTTTTGTCTTTTTTGTCTTTTTTGTCTTTTTTGTCTTTTTTGTCTTTTTTGTCTTTTTTGTCTTTTTTGTCTTTTTTGTCTTTTTTGTCTTTTTTGTCTTTTTTGTCTTTTTTGTCTTTTTTGTCTTTTTTGTCTTTTTGTCTTTTTTGTCTTTTTTGTCTTTTTTGTCTTTTTTGTCTTTTTTGTCTTTTTTGTCTTTTTTGTCTTTTTTGTCTTTTTTGTCTTTTTTGTCTTTTTTGTTTTTTTTGTGTTTTTGTCTTTGTTGTCGTTTTTGTCGTTTTTGTCTTTTTTGTCTTTTTTTGTCTTTTTTTGTTTTTTTTGTCTTTTTTGTCTTTTTTGTCTTTTTTGTCTTTTTTGTCTTTTTTGTCTTTTTTGTCTTTTTTGTCTTTTTTGTCTTTTTTGTCTTTTTTGTCTTTTTTGTCTTTTTTGTCTTTTTTGTCTTTTTTGTATTTTTTGTCTATTTTGTCTTTTTTGTCTTTTTTGTCTTTTTTGTCTTTTTTGTCTTTTTTGTCTTTTTTGTCTTTTTTGTTTTTTTTGTCTTTTTTGTCTTTTTTGTCTTTTTTGTCTTTTTTGTCTTTTTTGTCTTTTTTGTCTTTTTTGTCTTTTTTGTCTTTTTTGTCTTTTTTGTCTTTTTTGTCTTTTTTGTCTTTTTTGTCTTTTTTGTCTTTTTTGTCTTTTGTCTTTTTTGTCTTTTTTGTCTTTTTAGTCTTTTTGTCTTTTTTTTATTTTTTATTGTCTTTTGTATTTTTTTTTTTACTTTTTTGTCTTTTTTGTCTTTTTTGTGTTTTTTGTCGTTTTTGTCTTTTTTGTCTTTTTTGTGTTTTTTTTACTTTTTTGTCTTTTTTGTCTTTTTTGTGTTTTTTGTCGTTTTTGTCTTTTTTGTCTTTTTTGTGTTTTTTTTTCTCTTTTGTCTTTTTAGTCTTTTAGTCTTTTTGTCTTTTTTTTTCTTTTTTGTCTTTTTTGTCTTTTGTATTTTTTTGTATTTTTTTGACTTTTTTGTTTTTTTTTTCGTTTTTGTCTTTTTTGTCTTTTTTGTCGTTTTTGTCTTTTTTGTGTTTTTTGTTTTTTTTTGTGTTTTTTTTTCTTTGTCTTTTTAGTCTTTTAGTCTTTTTTTCTTTTTTTTCTTTTTTGTCTTTTTTGTCTATTTTGTCTTTTTTGTCTTTTTTGTCTTTTTTGTCTTTTTTGTGTTTTTTGTCTTTTTTGTCTTTTTTGTCTTTTTTGTCTTTTTTGTCTTTTTTGTCTTTTTTGTCTTTTTTGTCTTTTTTGTCTTTTTTGTCTTTTTTGTCTTTTTTGTCTTTTTTGTCTTTTTTGTCTTTTTTGTCTTTTTTGTCTTTTTTGTCTTTTTTGTTTTTTTTGTCTTTTTTGTCTTTTTTGTCTTTTTTGTCTTTTTTGTCTTTTTTGTCTTTTTTGTCTTTTTTGTCTTTTTTGTCTTTTTTGTCTTTTTTGTCTTTTTTGTCTTTTTTGTCTTTTTTGTCTTTTTGTCTTTTTTGTCTATTTTGTCTTTTTTGTCTTTTTTGTCTTTTTTGTCTTTTTTGTCTTTTTGGTCTTTTTTGTCTTTTTTGTCTTTTTTGTCTTTTTTGTCTTTTTTGTCTTTTTTGTCTTTTTTGTCTTTTTTGTCTTTTTTGTCTTTTTTGTCTTTTTTGTCTTTTGTGTTTTTTTGTATTTTTTTGACTTTTTTGTTTTTTTTTACTTTTTTGTCTTTTTTGTCTTTTTTGTCGTTTTTGTCTTTTTTGTGTTTTTTGTTTTTTTTTGTGTTTTTTTTTCTTTGTCTTTTTAGTCTTTTAGTCTTTTTTTCTTTTTTTTCTTTTTGTCTTTTTTGTCTTTTTTGTCTTTTTTGTCTTTTTTGGCCTTTGTCTTTTTTGTCACTTTTGTTTTTTTTTGTCTTTTTTGTTATTTTTGTCTTTTTTGTTTTTTTTTGTTTTTTTGTCTTTTTTGTTTTTTTTGTCTTTTTTGTCTTTTTTGTCTTTTTTGTCTTTTTTGTCTTTTTTGTCTTTTTTGTCTTTTTTGTCTTTTTTGTCTTTTTTGTCTTTTTTGTGTTTTTTGCCTTTTTTGTCTTTTTTGTATTTTTTGTCTTTTTTGTCTTTTTTGTCCGTTTTTTCTTTTCTTGTCTTTTTTGTCTTTTTTGTCTTTTTTTGTCTTTTTGTCTTTTTTGTCTTTTTTGTCTATTTTGTCTTTTTTGCTTCTGTCTTTTTGTGTGTTTAGTCTTTTTTTCTTTTCTTTGTCTATTTTGACATTTTTGTCTTTTTTTGTCTTTTTTGTCTATTTTGTCTTTTTTGTCTCTTTTGTCTTTTTTGTCTTTTTAGTTTTTTTTCTTTTTTGTCTGTTTTGTGTTTTTTGCCGTTTTTGTCTTTTTTGTCTTTTTTGTCTTTTTTGTCTTTTTTGTCTTTTTTGTCTTTTTAGTCTTTTTGTCTTTTTTTTTATATTTTTTTGTCTTTTTTGTCTTTTGTATTTTTTTTTTTTACTTTTTTGTCTTTTTTGTCTTTTTTGTGTTTTTGTCTTTGTTGTCGTTTTTGTCTTTTTTGTCTTTTTTTGTCTTTTTTTGTCTTTTTTGTCGTTTTTGTCTTTTTTGTCTTTTTTGTCTTTTTTGTCTTTTTTGTCTTTTTTGTCTTTTTTGTCTTTTTTGTCTTTTTTGTCTTTTTTGTCTTTTTTGTCTTTTTTGTCTTTTTTGTGTTTTTGTCTTTGTTGTCTTTTTTGTCTTTTTTGTTTTTTTTGTCTTTTTTGTCTTTTTTGTCTTTTTTGTCTTTTTTGTCTTTTTTGTCTTTTTTGTCTTTTTTGTCTTTTTTGTCTTTTTTGTCTTTTTTGTCTTTTTTGTCTTTTTTGTCTTTTTTGTCTTTTTTGTCTTTTTTGTCTTTTTTGTCTTTTTTGTGTTTTTGTCTTTGTTGTCGTTTTTGTCGTTTTTGTCTTTTTTGTCTTTTTTTGTCTTTTTTTGTCTTTTTTGTCGTTTTTGTCTTTTTTGTCTTTTTTGTCTTTTTTGTCGTTTTTGTTTTTTTTGTCTTTTTTGTCTTTTTTGTCTTTTTTGTCTTTTTTGTCTTTTTTGTGTTTTTTTCTTTTTTTTTTTTTTTTGTCTTTTTGTGTTTTTGTTTTTTTTTGTTTTTTTTTTCTTTTTTGTCTTTTTTGTCTTTTTTGTCTTTTTTGTCTTTTTTGTCTTTTTTGTCTTTTTTGTCTTTTTTGTCTTTTTGTCTTTTTTGTCTTTTTTGTCTTTTTTGTGTTTTTGTCTTTGTTGTCGTTTTTGTCTTTTTTGTCTTTTTTGTCTTTTTTGTCTTTTTTGTCTTTTTTGTCTTTTTTGTCTTTTTTGTCTTTTTTGTCTTTTTTGTCTTTTTTGTCTTTTTTGTCTTTTTTGTCTTTTTTGTCTTTTTTGTCTTTTTTGTCTTTTTTGTCTTTTTTGTCTTTTTTGTCTTTTTGTCTTTTTTGTCTTTTTTGTCTTTTTTGTCTTTTTTGTCTTTTTTGTCTTTTTTGTTTTTTTTGTCTTTTTTGTCTTTTTTGTCTTTTTTGTCTTTTTTGTTTTTTTTGTGTTTTTGTCTTTGTTGTCGTTTTTGTCGTTTTTGTCTTTTTTGTCTTTTTTTGTCTTTTTTTGTCTTTTTTGTCTTTTTGTCTTTTTTGTCTTTTTTGTCTTTTTTGTCTTTTTTGTCTTTTTTGTCTTTTTTGTCTTTTTTGTCTTTTTTGTCTTTTTTGTCTTTTTTGTCTTTTTTGTCTTTTTTGTCTTTTTTGTATTTTTTGTCTTTTTTGTCTTTTTTGTCTTTTTTGTCTTTTTTGTCTTTTTTGTCTTTTTTGTCTTTTTTGTCTTTTTTGTCTTTTTTGTCTTTTTTGTCTTTTTTGTCTTTTTTGTCTTTTTTGTCTTTTTTGTCTTTTTTGTCTTTTTTGTCTTTTTTGTCTTTTTTGTCTTTTTTGTCTTTTTTGTCTTTTTTGTCTTTTTTGTCTTTTGTCTTTTTTGTCTTTTTTGTCTTTTTAGTCTTTTTGTCTTTTTTTTATTTTTTATTGTCTTTTGTATTTTTTTTTTTACTTTTTTGTCTTTTTTGTCTTTTTTGTGTTTTTTGTCGTTTTTGTCTTTTTTGTCTTTTTTGTGTTTTTTTTACTTTTTTGTCTTTTTTGTCTTTTTTGTGTTTTTTGTCGTTTTTGTCTTTTTTGTCTTTTTTGTGTTTTTTTTTCTCTTTTGTCTTTTTAGTCTTTTAGTCTTTTTGTCTTTTTTTTTCTTTTTTGTCTTTTTTGTCTTTTGTATTTTTTTGTATTTTTTTGACTTTTTTGTTTTTTTTTACGTTTTTGTCTTTTTTGTCTTTTTTGTCGTTTTTGTCTTTTTTGTGTTTTTTGTTTTTTTTTGTGTTTTTTTTTCTTTGTCTTTTTAGTCTTTTAGTCTTTTTTTCTTTTTTTTCTTTTTTGTCTTTTTTGTCTATTTTGTCTTTTTTGTCTTTTTTGTCTTTTTTGTCTTTTTTGTGTTTTTTGTCTTTTTTGTCTTTTTTGTCTTTTTTGTCTTTTTTGTCTTTTTTGTCTTTTTTGTCTTTTTTGTCTTTTTTGTCTTTTTTGTCTTTTTTGTCTTTTTTGTCTTTTTTGTCTTTTTTTTCTTTTTTGTCTTTTTTGTCTTTTTTGTTTTTTTTTTCTTTTTTGTCTTTTTTGTCTTTTTTGTCTTTTTTGTCTTTTTTGTCTTTTTTGTCTTTTTTGTCTTTTTTGTCTTTTTTGTCTTTTTTGTCTTTTTTGTCTTTTTTGTCTTTTTTGTCTTTTTGTCTTTTTTGTCTTTTTTGTCTTTTTTGTCTTTTTTGTCTTTTTTGTCTTTTTTGTCTTTTTGGTCTTTTTTGTCTTTTTTGTCTTTTTTGTCTTTTTTGTCTTTTTTGTCTTTTTTGTCTTTTTTGTCTTTTTTGTCTTTTTTGTCTTTTTTGTCTTTTTTGTCTTTTGTATTTTTTTGTTTTTTTTTGACTTTTTTGTTTTTTTTTACTTTTTTGTTTTTTTTTTTTTTTTTGTCGTTTTTGTCTTTTTTGTGTTTTTTGTTTTTTTTTGTGTTTTTTTTTCTTTGTCTTTTTAGTCTTTTAGTCTTTTTTTCTTTTTTTTCTTTTTGTCTTTTTTGTCTTTTTTGTCTTTTTTGTCTTTTTTGGCCTTTGTCTTTTTTGTCACTTTTGTTTTTTTTTGTCTTTTTTGTCATTTTTGTCTATTTTGTTTTTATTTGTTTTTTTGTCTTTTTTGTTTTTTTTGTCTTTTTTGTCTTTTTTGTCTTTTTTGTCTTTTTTGTCTTTTTTGTCTTTTTTGTCTTTTTTGTCTTTTTTGTCTTTTTTGTGTTTTTTGCCTTTTTTGTCTTTTTTGTATTTTTTGTCTTTTTTGTCTTTTTTGTCCGTTTTTTCTTTTCTTGTCTTTTTTGTCTTTTTTGTCTTTTTTTGTCTTTTTGTCTTTTTTGTCTTTTTTGTCTATTTTGTCTTTTTTGCTTCTGTCTTTTTGTGTGTTTAGTCTTTTTTTCTTTTCTTTGTCTATTTTGACATTTTTGTCTTTTTTTGTCTTTTTTGTCTATTTTGTCTTTTTTGTCTCTTTTGTCTTTTTTGTCTTTTTAGTTTTTTTTCTTTTTTGTCTGTTTTGTGTTTTTTGCCGTTTTTGTGTTTTTTTGTATATTTTGGAAGCACCAAGTTTCGTCAGGTACTAGAGCTTCCAACTGGTATCAGCAAGCGCAAAATAGAAATGGCTGGCGGAAATTCTTACAACATGCCAAAACCGACTTACCGTTGTAAGCGTCACCTAAGTAAGTAAGTTCTATTTTTTGTCTCTTTTGCATTTTTTGTTTTTTTCTTTTTGTCTTTTTGTCTGGCTTGACTTTTTGGTTTTTTTTTTGTGTATTTTGTATTTTTTTGTTTTTTTTTTGTAGTTTTTGTCCTTGACTTTTTTGGGATTTTTGTGTTTTTTCCTGTATTTTTTTTATTTTTGTATTTTTTTTGGCCGCCTTTATCGTTTTTGTGTTTAAAAATGTTTTTTAAAGCTAAATTTTATGAAAATATAACACAGAAATTATGAAAGACCCACAAAAGCAAGGGATTTTTTTTGCTGTTTTGTATTTTTTTTTTTTAATTTTTTTGGTAAATATTTTTTATTGTTCATCGTTTTTGTCTTCTTTGTTGTTTTTTCTATAAAAAATGTTATTTGAAAGCTAAATTTTAAAAAAATAAACACACAAATTATGCAACACTCACAAAAACAACATATTAAAATCATTTTTTTATAATGCTTATTCAAATTTCATGGAAGCAAGTCATGCTCAAATCCTATCATGTTAGGCATGCTTAAAATTTTATGAGTCCGCATAGAACACAAGATGATGTGATCTAAACACACATTCACCGACACACAGATACACCAGAGACTACAATACATGGAATAGTTTTTGTAGCTCGTTCGCTAGTTTACTCCAGCGGCAACAAGCGGAACGAAAACAAATAATGAACGACATAAAAATGGAAACAAAACAAAAAACCAAAAAATTAAAAAAAGAAGAAATGAAGAAAAACTAAATTAAAAATAAAAATAACGAAAAACAAAACAATGCAAGGAAGCTCAAAAATAACGATGGCGGCAAGCGGAAGTGAAGCGCAAGAAGAAATGCAGCATGTTTTCATTTGCAACAATTGTAAAATGCAGCAGGCAGCATCGTCAGCTCCAGCCAGGGCCATCTTTATTATTAAGCCAGTGCAGTAGTGGCAACTACAATGAGTGCTAACAGTAGAGTAACAAAAAAAAAAAAAAAAAAAAAAAAATAGCAACAATAACATCCACCACAACGGATGTCGAGTCTATGCGCGCCATTATAGTCAAGTCAAACTTTATTTGCATGTGATGGCAAGTAAACGAAAATAATTCCACAGTGAATCTATTGCGAATGTATAGCATAATAGTGGGTAGGCGTGGTGGACGTGGCTACAAATACAGTCACAACTATTATTTACACCAGAAACTAGGTCAAAATGCAAAACATTTGGAAGATTGTCTTAAATAAACTTATATAAACAGCGCCAGTAGGTAGGATCTTTTAGCTAGGAAAACAGCCTCAACACATAAGATGATAAACAAAAAAGAACAGTTTTAGAATCAGAATAATTGTATTGCAAATAATTGTAAAAAAAAAACAAATACAATACATTTGAATATTTGGCCAAACAATGCAGTAACTGTAGTGAAAAAAGTTTTAATGGCGTGACTATGTTTTGCATAAACATGCTCTGCTTTTGCTTAGAAATGCCAAATTCATTGTTCAAAATTTGCATCATATTTACAAATTCAATTACGGCCACAATCATAACATTAGCCACAGAAGATCATACTTTAACCACATCTGAAAATAATATCTACTTTGATGTTGGCAAATTATATATTTGGCTTATTCCAATTTTTGGCTTATTCCAGTAATAAGTAAAGTAAAGCGTATTCCAGTGAGGGCGTTTTGCATCGATCGAAATAAATGGTAGTCTCGGATGGCGCCAAGTCTGATGAATATGGCGGGTGAGGTAAAGCTTCCCAGCCACTATTTTTCTGGTATTTTTTGACCGGTATATCAACGTGTGGTCGAGCATTGTTATGATGGAAAATTATAGACTCGTGCCTGGTCGAATATTCAGGTTGTTTTTTGGCTCGCATCAAACGATTTAATTGTTGTTGGTAAAGCTGTCCCGTAATGGTTAGACCTGATTTCAGTAAGTCGTAGTGCAACGGTACCTTCTGATCCCACCAAATACTGAGCATTACCTCAGTATTAAGTCGTGTTTATTCGGCCTTGACATCGACGTTCCTGGTTGGCCATACGATTCTTGTGTTTCGTGTTATCATAATGTACCCATTTTTCGTCGCCAGTAATAATTCGATGCAAAACGACTTTCTTTTGTAGCGTTGAGGTGCATTTTAGGCATGCAAAATCGTCTTTCGGCTTCAGTTTGTGTGGCACCCAATCTCATACCTACTGGATGGAACCTAACGCTTTAAAACACCTGGTCATGGTTGTTATGCCTTGTGCTTTTGTGAGCTCATCTTGTGTTTGGCACGAGTCTTCATTGAGAAGGGTCTCTAATTCTTCATTTTTAAATTTTTTCACTTGACCAAGACGCTCTCTAGATAGAGCATCGTAGCCATAAACTTCCATCAGCAAACGATGACTTTAAGCAAAAGTTTTCTTGGCAAAAAAGTATTCCAACAATATTTCCAGCAAATGCAGTTTTCCTTCACCAATTTTCGAAGTTTTCAATGAGGGTAAAACAACTTATGCGCACACAATGTTAGCAAATTGTGGCTTTGATAGCTGACCGATGGTATTTTGAAATCATATATTTTATTTCATTGGAGTGTTACGGCGTATCTGTTAGTGATGCCATCTGTTGTAAACATTCGGTTTTCAATGCTTACACCCAATATATATACAGTTGCTAAATTATTTTCTAGAGGCTATTTAAGAGTTTCAGTAGAAAGATCACGGCAAAAACATCATCACGTTGTTCATAATCAAATTCTCTTCTTTAACGGCGGACTCGTGCGCGTTCAAACTGTACATCAATATCTAAATCAATTGCAATTACTTTAGCTTCCTCCAAAAAACAAGCTAATTTTGAGTCTGTTCTATAGTCTTCACGGAACAACATAACCTTAAATAACTACACCGAGAAAAAAGCTTATGTTAAATTGAAAAAAAAAACTTTGTATAATTTATAAGATGGCTTTGGCAGTTTTCAGCCACCCAAGTACTTTTTTAGAATAATTACTAAGTTTAACATGCTGACTTGCCAATTTTGGGTGATATTGGGTGAAGGTGGGTGAAATTGGGTGATAAATTACCGAAGTATTTGGTAATTTTTTATACACTACTTAAAAAAAAAACTGGATTTAAAAAATATAACTTATTTTCGGCTTTGGTTTTTTTATTTTCCTTTTTTTTTTGAAGCTGTCTCGTGTTCTGTGATTTGCTTGACTGAAATCGGCAACAACACGCATTTTTCTTTTATCAATACACTGTTTTTTTTTCTTAGAAATTAATGACTTCTCGGCTTTTCTTGCTGCTTGACGTCTATTATAACAAGAACATTAAACATTAAATTAAATTAAATATCAAATACAATAATTTTACCTTCGCATGCCGTTGAGATTCAAACCCACAACCAACCGATACCACTGTGTATAAAGTCACAACACTACGCATCGTGCCAAACTCCTTCGTTACGCGGAGTGATTTATTCAATATTAATTAAAACTGAAGCTTTGCTGCAGCATAACACAACAATCTATTAAAAGATTTTTGTTGTATGGCTATCAACAGAATACTGTGACATACTGCAACTGTTAATACAGCATCTGTTAACATAGCTGCAGTTATGTCAACAAGTAGTAGCAACGCTGCTTGGATCAGTGGGTAGAGCGATGGACTGGCACCAAAAGTTCCAGGTTCGATTCCGAACGGCGGGCAAAGAAATTTTTTTTTCTCTATTTTCTTTTCTTTTTGTTGATGAAATGTAATAAAATTTATTGGTGTGAATATTAACGTGTGTTTTTTAATTTACTTTATGTTATTTTTGAATTTAAAAGAAGTTTTATTAAAAAAAAAACCATTAAATTATCAAATCTATCCTTCTCTCGTGTGTCTAATGACGCAGCTGTGTTTTTTTTTTGCAGAAAATAGCTCAAAACTATGCTTAAGCCATCCATGCTAGTGGTTTTTTATTTTGTATACATAAAAAAAATTTAAAAAATAATAAAAAACACAGGTGCGTCGTTGGACACACGCGAGAAGCGAAGCTTTTTCGCAGTTACAGCTGCGAGCATTGAAATAGTAGTGGGTACAAACATTTCATACTTTTTCCGACTGTGAAAAATTTAAAATAATTTTGCCAACGGATGCATTGAAAAAGTAAAGTGTACTATCCCAACTATCACTACATTAAAAATGTTTTGATTTACATATTCACAATATATGATTTTTATATAAAAATATTAAAATTGATGAATATTACATGGAGCAATAAAATAGTAGTATATAAGAAAAAGTGTTATTTAGGGAACAATAATGTATTTCTAGAAGTTCTATTTATCTTTAAGTATACTACAGAATTAGTATTTGGTAGCATGGCCTTTATTTTTAATTACGGCTGAGCACCGTCTCCCCATGGAGTCAACAAGGGTCTCGCATCTCTTAAGAGGTTTATTTTGCCATCCACGCTGAACCACGTACCAAAGCTCGTTGTTGTTTTTTGGCTTAGCATCCCATACAGCTTTCTTAACATCAGCCCAAAGATTTTCAATAGGATTGAGGTCAGGACTCTGAGCTGGCCAGTCCATAACCTCAACTTCATTAACCCGAAACCATTCCTTTGCCAGTCTACTCGTATGTTTCGGGTCATTATCCTGCTGGAATGTCCATATCAGCGGCATGTTTTCTTCAGCAAATGGCAACATGACATTTTTGAGTATATTGACGTACCCGTGCTGATCCATGATGCTATCAATCCTGTGAATCGGACCAACACCTCTGTAGGAGAAACAGCCCCACACCATTATACTGGATCCACCATGCTTCAATGTTTTTGTGGTGAACCGAGGGTCATATTCCGTATTAGGGAGGCGTCTCACATACTCGCGAGACCCTTTGCCGCCATACAGCACAATTTTGGATTCATCTGTCCAGAGTATATTCCTCCACTTTTCTATAGGCCAAGTTAGATGCTCTTGTGCAAACTGAAGACGACGTGTTATGTGGTTTTTCTTTAGCAGAGGAACCTTACGAGGACTGCGAGCGTATAAATTATGTTCTCGAAGTCTTCTTCTTACTGTATGAACACCACAGGGCAAGTTTAGTTCATCTCGTATCTCCACATCCGACATTGTTGGACGAATTTTAGCACACCTTACAATTTTCCTGATGGCAACCTTCGATAAAATTGGCTTTCCACCTCTTTTTTCATCCTTTTCTTTATACAAAATTGCATTGCGGATCATTGTAGAGGAACAGCCGATGAGTTTTTCTACTTCCTTGTAGGTTTTACCGCTTTTTATAAGTTTTTGTATCATCGCTCGTTTTTCTGCACTGCAATGCTTTCCGCGGCCCACTAAAGGATGCAGATTCATAAATTTTTATTTTTCACTGCTCAAATTATAAGAAATAACAACAAAACTTACTTTTTGTGTATTCAAAATAAATATTTTGACGTTAAAACAAAATCTCTACACGATTTCCTTGCTTACTACTATTTTAATGCTCGCTCAGAAAAGCAGATAACACAATTCAAGCTGTTCTACAAAATAACTGTAAGCTTCTGACATTTTTAAATTGTGTGCAACAGGGATGTAACATATAAGGCCATATCATTTTAGTACTGGCCGGCATCAATATACTATAGGGTACAAAATATGTAGCAAAATTTGTTTTGCGAATACGCACTACTATTTCAATGCTCGGCACTGTACGTATATTTGATAGCTTAATAATTTTTTCTTTTTAATAAATTAACTTTTAAATTCAAAAATTTAAAATAACATCAAGTAAATTACATATATACAGAAACCATATTTACTGCTTTTTTTTTTATTGTTGAATGTCAAATTTCCACACCAATTACATACAATGCCAGCGACTCTCCATTTTAACTCTCCACACATGGTTGTGAACTTGGCTGCACTGACTCATGCATGCGTTTGTTAACATAGACAGAGTATAAATTATTATCTAGAGATTGCATCAACTCTGCTAAATCTCTGGCATGTGTTAACAGAGTTTTTTTTCTTCATGTTTTTAAGTGAAATAACTCTGTTAACACATGGCAGAGATTTAGCAGAGTTGATGCAATCTCTAGATCATAATTTACACTTTATGCCAACAGCACCACAAACGCATTCACAATACAAACAAACCGATGCTGGAGACACCTTGTGGCAAATTTTTGATAGTTGTAGCATAGCAAATACACAATCCTCTATATATTGATAGATGGTGACGATCTACTGCAGCATAGCTTCTGTTATAATTAGTATTGAATTAACAACTGTTTCCAACAAGTCTGTTGTGGCCTAGTGGATAGTGCATTGGACTCTCGTTTAAGAGAACGCGGGTTCGATCCCCACGGGCGGCACACAAATTATTTTTAGTTTTTAATATTAAAGTATTAAATTTTCTTGTTTTAATAAGCGCTAGCAACAGAGAAGCCATCAAATTTCCAAGAAAAAATCTGTCGAAAATTTTTAGATTTCACTCCAAGCAAATCACAGAATGAGGAGTAAAAAGCTTCGCTTCAAAAAAACCGTTTAAACAATTTATATAACTAAATTTTATAACAAATTTTAACATAATGGCATTAATTTTAAATTATCCACTATTAAAGATTATTTTGAGCTAAAAGAAACAGGTCTCATTTGGTAAGTGAAGCTTCTTTTTTGAGGAACTAACAAAAATCTGCCATCATAGCTGAATGCCACCATTCTTAGCATCTAAGGAACCTCTCTCCTTTTTCATCACTAACTGCACCGAGATTATCAGGAAAAAAGTCTAAATGAGAGGGTAGAAATGCATTTTGAGCGACATTCTTCATCCAAAGTTTTGGTAGTACGACTGAAACGGTTGTTCATTTACTAAAAGTTGATAGTTTTCCAATTTTTAATTGCCTAGAATGCAACAAAACATTTTCATGCTTTTGATTCAATTTTTGGGTAAATAGTGCATCCTTAACCAAGTTTCTTATTCGTGGACCTTTAAAAACTCCTTTCAGCTCAGCTCAGCTAAGTTGAGGGAAAACTGTCTTTAAGTATTTGCATCCATTGCTTTCCTTGTTCATTGCTTTGACAAAATTTTTTTATTAATCCCAATTTCATGTGCACAGTAGGCTTATTCTAGGTAATTCTAGCAAAATAATGAAACTTTGAATAAAACTCATATTAAACCTGTCATAACACGTTGATGACTTAATGTGTAAAAGGTGAGAGTAGTGCAACAAAAATATATGATTACTGTTCTGATTGTCAAACCCTTCTTCTTCTTCCATTGTGTAATTTTCTATAATATTTATTGAATGAAGAATTCTTCTAAAGAATTCTAAAGAATTCTAAATAAAGTATTAATTTTTTGAAGTTATATGTTTTGCTACTATGCCTTGCTTATTGTTGTTCTTGTGTGTCCTTTTTTTTTTGGTTTGAAAATAATGGTCAGCATATGTATAGTATATTGGATATCAATTTAACTGAAAGAACAGAAGTCCACATTACTGAACCAAATATTGATTTTCAAATCTACTTTTTAACGCAGTTTTTTTTTAAACCAAAGCAGAACTATAAATGCTTGAAGCAAATGTTGTTTTTTTTTGTTTTCAATAACTAAGTAAATTATTGCATAAAATAATGTTGAAATAATATTGATAAAAACTAATGTTTATAAAGTCTAAACAACAGTTGTTATGGAAATAATAAAGTCTGAAAACATTAATCGCTGTCTTAAGAGTAGGTTTCTATATAAACTCAAAATAAGCTGGCTACTTATAAAGACCTGGAGACGATCACAATTATGAAAGACATTAAGCTGATGACAAATGTAACTATTGTAGACGAGTAAACATATAATTAGGAGTTACAAAATTTGCATATCTTAAGTGAATTCCCTTATCACATGGCATATTATTGCACAAAACCGATGGGATATGTTTTTCACATAAGCTGAGTTAATAAAATTTTGGTAGTAAAATAAAACGAATTAATTAATTTAATATTCATTTTGGTAGAAATTCTTGCAGAAAGTACTCATAAAAATTCCTACGAGTGTATTTTTTATGCTTAAAATTATTGTATTCCCACAGGAGCGCCCAACACCAACAACTGTTTCAAGCATTAAATTCAAGTGGAAAGCTAAGCAAACCATGCTGGGGATGATAACAATATTAAATGCTGCTATCGTTATGCTCTGTCATGTCATGTTCATGTCACGTGACATGATGTTTGTAAGCATTTGAGAAGAAATAAAAAAAAAAAAAAAAATACTAAAGTTCAGACACGATTTTCGTAATATACTTACTTTTTGTGTCTTCTTCTCTTCTCGTAGCACACAGACACAAACACATTAAAAAAACTACTACATATGCAGTGTGATATAACTCGCGTATGGGAGTGTGCTATACACACACACACACATTAAAACACAAACTCACCTATATGTTGGCACCGGATGTCCTTGAGCAATACACGGCAACGTTGTCTGCCCATTAAGCACGACATGGCGCATCGAATGCTTCTCAACATTAATCCGTGGCTGCACCATACCTTTGGGCTCTGTAACAATGATACGTCCGGGATAGGTGGAAATTTGTATCTCACCTAAAAGAGTTAAAGTTGGAGAGAGAAGTAGGCAAAGTTAAGAGTATTATAATAAATTCATGTTTGAATAAAGGCAAGCAAAATTTTAAGTAACTGTTTTAAAGTTTTAATAAAGCTTTACAAATTTTATATGACTGAAAACAAAGATTTTTGTTGGCAAGAACAGTCACACTTTCACTTATATGCAACACAAACATATTACTGGATAGTAGAGGCAAAAATTGTTGGCCATATCAAGTCAGCCAAACACTCATTTTCAATAATTGATGTTCTAAGCTAATGCGCGTTTATACAGGTTGTTGTTGTTGTTGTCATGCTTTTATTGGGTTAATGTTTTCAACAGCAGTAGTGGTGGTTGTTGCTGTTTGCACCCAAATTAAGTCGTTCAACCAACCCAGCCAGACACAGACATCACCATTTGAACGAAACCACGCTGCATGCATGTACTTCAATTTTATTTAATGGGCTACTACTAGGCCATCGTGTTGCATTTTATTTGCACGGTACAGCAGGCCTTCCACCATTGCTGCTTATTCTGAACATAATAATAAAGATATGCTGCTTAGTCTACGCCAGCTAAATAATTGGTCTTTATGGCCTGCTGCTGCTGCTGTTATTAAAGCTGTTATTGTTCAAATTAATTTCATTTAAAATAAAGGATGTGCCATCGTATGTTGACCTGCACAAAAATAAGCCACACTAAAGCCCAAATACACACTCACACACCAATACTTGCATTTGAGTCACGTGTGCTCGCTTGGGTGGCTCTTGCTTGTTGGCTACCGTTAATTTTGGCTACCGTTTAATTACAAAACATACAAAACACATTAAATTGATCCTCAACCAGCTAAGCAACCGAGATGCCCGCCACGCATTGTTGTTGTTATTATGGCTTTCTATTGTGTTTGTGTAATAATGTTGAGCATAAATCATTATTGAACATTTTGGCCATTTATTATTTTAATGCCATAGTTTGCGTGTGTGTGTGTGTGTTTCTACTAATATGGTTGGCGTGTTCAAAACTCGCCTATCATGGTAACTGGCACTATTTCACACTCATGGATTTAGATGAAAAATTTCAAAATTTATTTGTAGTTAATGCTGCATAATGGTGCTTGTATTGTTGCTGTTTTAAGGGGGTCTTCTCATTGAGCAACTTTTTTTTCAACTTTTTTTTTTGCATTTATTTATAGCTTGGGTAGTTGTGAATATGCCCCTAAAAGGATTTTAAGAAATTCGAAATACTTTAGAAGATACAGCCTTTTTTGTGAAGCAAGGTCTGATGGACAAGAAGGTGATGGAGGTAATAAAACCAGCTTACGAAGCGCTGTCGGCAGATAATTTGCTTGAAAGATGCCTTGGATCTGAAACTCAGAATTCCAATGAGTCCTACAATTCTGTTCTTTGGTCACTTTCGCCCAAACACATCAACTCAGGCGCACGCACCATCGAAGTGGCCAATTTCATTGCAACGTGCCTCTTCAACGACGGTTTTATACCCATACTTAAAATTATGGGTTTGATGGGTATTGCGAGTGGCAAAAACGCATACGAATACGCACTATCTCGCAATGAAGACAGATTGAACCGATCAGAGACTCGAGCTGCGGCATCATCAAAAGCTGGCAGAACGGCTCGCAGAGCAGAGAGGGCAGCAGAAAGCAGTTTCTACGAAAAAGAGGAAGGTGGCCTGTATGGAGCTGGCATCGCCGACTAATATTTGTAAGTAAAAATTGTCAGCTCTTTAAAACTGCATTTAAACATTTTTGATTTTTTTTTTTTTTTCCCAAAAAAATTACTTCAAACTTTAAACGCGTTTATCTCGAACCCACGTTTTTCGAACTGGCGGCCATGATATCTCCAGTTCAACTGAACCGATTTTCATGAAACAATATGGAATCGACGCAGAATTGTCACCATTCTCGGGTGAACCTCGACCATAATTTTAAAAAATTTTTTACTATTTTTTTTTTACACTAAACTACAAAAAAAAAAACCCGAAATTGAAATTTTTTTTTGAATGGCCGCCATTTTGTCAAAAAAAATCACAAAATTAAGCTTGAGGTTCACCCGAGAATTATATCTATACTGATTATAACCCCGTTTTTTTTTTCATTTCAGACGCTCCGGAGACCCGGAATCGTGGCCGCCGTGACGACACCTTTTTTTTCACCACCAACTTTGAAGTCTCATTACTTTTTGAACAGCCCACGCATCGAGGCAAAAAAAATTTTTTAATTTACTTTGAACCTTTTGTAATACAATAAATAAAAAAAGTTTTATTATATAAATTATTCTTTGCGTTTTCAAATAAGAATTTTTTTAAAAAGGGTCCAAAAAACGGGTTTTGAATGAGAAGACCGCCTTAATGAGTTGGACATATATAAGCTAGAATACTGAATACTGAGTGCTACTTGCAACTGATACGAAAACCTGAATACAATTGCTAAATATGTTTGGGCACTTTTATGTGGCATGGCGCACAATATAGCGTGTGCAACGATAGATACTGTTTAAAGATATGGCTTGTAACATTTTCTTTAAAATACTCCAGGGACCGTAGCTGAGTTTTATTAAACAAATCAGTGTGTAATATAATAGTTATTTTTCGAGTTTTATTTTTTACTCTAAAACAACACTTTTTTTCGCTCAGAAATAAAACATTTATTTTTAAGTTTTAGTTTAGTTTTTTGCTTAAAACTTATTTTATAAGCTTTAATTTAATTTTCAACTTAAAAAAATAGATTATATATTTTTAATCACAAAATAACATTTATTTGTAAGTCTTTTTTTCTATTTCGTTCGGATATAAAACTTCTATTTAAAGTAAAATTTTTTAATCGGTAAATAACATTTATTTTCAAGTTTTATTATTTAACTCAGAGTAAAATTAATTTGTTAAATTTTTTTTAAGCTTATTTTTTTGTTTTTTTTTAATCACAAAATTACTTTTAATTTTTGAAATTTTTTATTTCGCTCGGATATAAAACATATTTTCTTAAGTTTTATTTTGCACTCACAAAAAAACCACTTATTTATGAGTTTTGTTTTTCTCGTTTAGAAATATAACTTTTTTTTTTAGTTTTATTTTTTACTCATAAAATAACACTCTATTCACTATTCTTGAGTTTCATATTTTGTTTGCTTTTAACACTTTTAATTAACACTTTTTTATATATTATTTTTTTACTCACAAAATCATGTGAGTACTCAAAACAAAAAGTTGAACAAAATTATAGTTAAAGCTTATTTTAATAGAAAGCACAAATACCCATTTTTTGTGAAAAAAAATTGACCTAGCGAATAATAGAACTAAAAATTAAGTGTTTTTTTATTTAAAATAATGCTACTCAAAAAATAAGTTTTATTTCTGATTTCATGATTTTGCCAAAAGTTCGTGAGCAAATTTCATATCGAAAACACATCTGTTTTGAGTACAGTATCTGAATGTTTCGCTTTTGTTTTGTCGTGTACTCTCTCGTAGTTGGTTGTTGACAATAACGGAGTGTAAGTATGCGTGTTTCAAGCAAATATTTTGACGAGGCGTTCGTATGTATTCGTGCAGCTGTCTAATGTGTACAAAGAACCATTTAAACGACACGCAACATTTTGAAACGGAATGCTATTCATCTTCAATAGCGATCCATCTTTACCGTTATGGAAGAAAATTCCGAACACTAATGTGAGATGAAACTCGGCCAATTTCCGTTTATAATATATTCTGTTGTTGTTATTATACGAAAAGTATTTTGTTGTTATTTTTATTAACATTACTATGGAATACTATGGAATAAATTGATTCCAAACTCATTTTAGTTAACTTTTTTTTCTTCTTATATTTTGGACTTTAAAAAACTTATACCGAATTCCGAATACTTTTGTGTATGACTGTATATTGTGTTAATCTTGTTGAATATTAAGAAAAACAATAATAAACGACAAAAAAACGAAAGCAATCGATATGTGCATTTTATATACACATTAGTATAACGAATAACAACAAAAGCTGCTACTGAGAAATATTCGCTCAACGATTCGTTTCAACAAACGAGACAATGTTGCGTTAGTGATTTTGGCAGGAACCAAATCAACAATCATAACAACAAAATAGGCAGCTACTGAAGTATTTTATTCATGATTTTTCTTATACGAAAATGTAAATTGTTCTTCTTGGAATATTTAACAAAATGTATAGTTAAATATTTGTTTTATTTGCCATGAAACTAATATTTTGGCATATATTTTATATTTGCCTGATGAATATTAAAGACTATAGGTATAACCCAAAAGGTGATCAAAAACGTTACATATGCTCGAAAAAATTTGCTAAAAAGATACCCATACAAACCGCACTGTACGAAGAAATTCTGCTTTAAAAAAATAGTATAAAATCAACCGAAAGCAAAAAATTAAATTTCGCCCAAAAAAGTTTCGCGATTATTCGTTTGAAATGGTTCATATACGAAAAACAAAATTTCGTACAAAAAAAAGCGCAAAAATGCACAATTTTTTCTTACTACTTTTCATATGAAAACTTACTTAATTTTTTTTTTTTTTTGTGTAAATTTTGGAGATTTTTTATTTTTTTTATTTTTAAAAAATAAAACTCAATAAATAAGCGTCATTTTGCTAATAAAAAAATAAAATTCAAAAAATATGTTTTATTTTGTGATTAAAAATATTAAACTTAAAAATTAAATATATAATAAAATAAAATTTTTAAGCAATTCCAAAATTTTCAAAAAAAGTTCAGTTATATTTTTAAGAATTATTGAAGTCACTTCAAATGAGAAAACTGTTTTTTGATTTTTTATGATTTTTTTCTATGTTCGATATGCCAGAAAAAGGCACTTAAGAAATTTTGAAAAAAAAGTCAAGTTTCAGCAGCTATAACTTTTGTAGTCGATTTTTGGGGTATTTAATTTTTTTTGCACAAAATAGCTTAAAACTATTCTTAGTGCATTTCTGAATTTATACTTCTAAATTTTAAGTTTTGGGTTTTTGGGATTTTTTTTTCATTAAATACTCAAACTCGACATTTCCGAAATGGCATAATTTTAGTAAAAAATTTCGTAAAGACCAAATTATTAAACGAAATCGCACCATGTTTTGTATCAGTGTTAAGTATACTCTTAGAAAATATTTCCATGACATTCCACATAATTTGAATAAAATTTGGATTTTTGCGATTTTTTTAATACAACGAGAAAAAAAATGAGAATTTTTTTCCAAAAATAAAGAAATCATAACTCTGGTAATTTAAGTCAGCTTTTCATGTTTGATAACTCATTTTAAAGAAAATTAAATGAAAAACGAAGTGCATACCAGTTCTTAGAAAATTTGAGCTTAAGGCGGTCTTCTCATTCAAAACCCGTTTTTGAACCCTTTTTAAAAAAATTCTTATTTGAAAACGCAAAGAATAATTGAAAACTTTTTTATTTATTGTATTACAAAAGGTTCAAAGTAAATAAAAAAATTTTTTTTGCCTCGATACGTGGGCTGTTCAAAAAGTAATGAGACTTCAAAGTTGGTGGTGAAAAAAAAAGGTGTCGTCACGGCGGCCACGATTCCGGGTCTCCGGAGCGTCTGAAATGAAAAAAAAAAACGGGGTTATAATCAGTATAGATCTAATTCTCGGGTGAACCTCAAGCTTAATTTTGTGATTTGATTTGACAAAATGGCGGCCATTCAAAAAAAAAATTTCAATTTCGGGTTTTTTTTTTGTAGTTTAGTGTAAAAAAAAATAGTAAAAAATTTTTTAAAATTATGGTCGAGGTTCACCCGAGAATGGTGACAATTCTGCGTCTATTCCACTTTGTTTCATGAAAATCGGTTCAGTTGAACTGGAGATATCATGGCCGCCAGTTCGAAAAACGTGGGTTCGAGATAAACGCGTTTAAAGTTTGAAGTAATTTTTTTATAGCTCATTTTGACGAAGACCTTGCTTCACAAAAAGGCTGTATCTTCTAAAGTATTTCGAATTTCTAAAAATCCTTTTAGGGGCATATTCACAACTACCCAAGCTATAAATAAATGCAAAAAAAAGTAAAAAAAAAAAAAGTTGCTCAATGAGAAGACCGCCTTAACAAATAATCCGAATCCGAGTGAATCCGAGAAGAATTTTCACACATTTTAATGATTTACTAACGAATTTCTTACAATTTTCTCTTACCGGCACATGGCCGCATGGCTTGCTTATTGGCGAACGTGATGGAAAAAGTACGAAGCTGGCAATGCTAATGCATTGTGGAACAAATGTTCAGTTGTTGATTTGACAAAAGTTGTGCAAAAATATAATAATATATAAAAACGTGAGTTTTTTTTAATAAAAAATGCCAAGTGCTAGTGTAAAATCAGTTAATCGAGCAATTTTAAAGAAAAAACGGGAATATATAAAAAGATTAGGGAACGTGTGTAAAAAAAAAAATTACAAAAACTTCAGTTAAATGGAGCTTGAAGTGGACATTGGGCATACATTAGAAAAACAAATTTTAGATCTGCAGAGTTCGCCAAAGTAAATAAAGCTCGATGAAAGGTTAATAAATGTTTTCACTAAAGATAATGTGAGTAGGAATTTTAGGGACGATCTGTTGCAAGTTTTGCGTGACGAAGGACTTAATGTCCCGAGTTTTCTTTATCTCTTCGATGCAGAAATTTCTTTCGTCTTTCTGATTGCATTTCGTTGACGAAGTTTCCTTTCATTTTCCGTGTTGTTTCCTTGGGGAAATTTACTACATGCTTCTATCTACTTTCGTTGACGAAATTTTCGAAATTTTTCTCTCAAAGTTTCGTCGGCGAAAATTTGGACACTTGCATGAAATTTTCGCGCATGATTTGTATGGGCGACTCTACAAGTTTCTTCGTGCATGAATCTTCAATGAATCCTTTAAGAAACAGCCAGCTGGGTACTTAGGCAGCGCTAACAAACCAACTATTTTGGACGAGCTCGTTGCCAACATTCGAGACGCAATTGCCAGAATAACGTCGCACATATTGAACCGAGTCATCAAAATTGAAGCAATCGCTTGAGTCACTGCCAGCGAAGCCGATGCGGCCATTCAAATGATGTGCTTTTTCATATATAACATATGGTAAAGGCATGAATGTAGTTTCAAAATAAAGCCAGAACCAATTTGATATCTCACACCGTTGCTTTTTTATTTAAATTTATTTTCCTTCTTTTCGTTCTTATCTAACCACCTTTAATTAGGTGTTCAGTTCATTAACAAATCGGTTCAATGGCTTTCGTGTGAAAGTGGAACATTCATACAACTTCACAAGCGCTTTATATAATAAAAGTCATTGACATTTTGATTTGGACACTTCTTTTTTTTTTGTGACAACCATGGAGTATTAAGTCTATAACAAATGTCAGCAACAAGCATGGAGGTTTAATTATGCAGAAATTCACTGTCGAACAAAGTGTACAAATTGTGAATATTCACTGCAGAATTAGTTAAAATTTTGTTGTAACGCACCGTCTCGCAAAACTGTGGTAAATTTTAATAAATCCACCGCAATCATGCGACTTGACAACGACAGACTTTTTCTTTTGGAGTTTCTTAAAAGAAAGGGTCTATGCCAATAAGCCCAGAACGGTTCTGGAACAGAAACAGGAAATCCAACAGGCCATTGTAGCAATTGATTCAGAATGCCTTGAAAAATTTAATAAAAAGTGCTAGCGTATGGAAGCAAGGTCAAGGCGGTTGTTTATCATATTAAATTGCATCAATAACCTCCATGCCTCTAATTAATAACTCAATAAAAACGCACAGATATTTAAATAAAACATTGCGTTTTATTAAAAATTTAAAATGTCAGGGACACCCTTTAGTATAGATAGTACAGATAGTACAAAAAGTATAGATAGTATAGATGGTATAGATAGTATAGATAGTATAGATAGTATAGATAGTATGGATAGTATGGATAGTATAGATAGTATAGATCAGCCCCGTATCTAGAACCTAAAGTCTGGGCATGCACAAGCATCAAGATTTTTTTTTTCTGCAGTAAAAAAACTTAAAATAAAGTGTTGATGCATAAAAATCATAATTTTTCATTAATTTAACTTATTTTTATTTAAGTTTAATATAACATATAATTTAAAATAAGAGATCATTAGGTTTTATTAAAAAAGTTGCACTCTTCGATTTTTTGATTCATCAAATCTTCTCAATATTAAGTTCTTTTCAACTCTTTGTAATTCATCCGACTCAAAAGCTAAAAAAGAAAGGTTGCGTAAGCGCTCATTGGTCATTGACATTCGATTAATTGTTCCAATTCGCGACAACGAAGAAAAGGAAGCTTCATTCACAGATGTGCTGCAGCCAATTGTCTCAATTGCTTCTAACATAGTATACACATTTGGAAAAGCGATTTTAAAATCACTGAAAGTTTGCAAAATAGACATATTTTCACTTTTAGTTTCAATTTTTAGTCTTTCGAAGAATGATTTTGCTGATCGAATATCCCATTCTTCCGGCAGTGCGAAAAGTTTTGAAAGTGGTTGCAATGATTTAAATTCCAGCTTTTCAACAGAAGATGCCGCACTCAAAATATCGCTATTTTTTGTAAAGCGTTCTTTCAACTCATTGATAACAACGTCAAGGCACTTATAAAACAATGATTTCAGTGAATCTTCCCGGTCTATTGTCGGCCGTCCTCTACGCACAGGTTCGGTAAGTTGAAGCCTTTTGCGGATCTCCGTCGCTGCCGAGAGTAAGCGTTGAAAATTTTCGTCAGTTTTAAAGTTTTGAACATCTTCAATAAGTGAGTTTATAATAGGCATGGCAGCTCTATAGCCGACTTCACGTTTTTGTAGCAACGCATCTGTCGGTTGAATGAGCTGTAGTAGATTTTTGAACATGTGAGTGAGAAATAAGAATTTCAGCGTAGTGACTATCGCAAAAATCCCAATTGCTGTTGCGATTTCGTCACCATCAAATTTAATTTCATGTCCCTGTTGAATTTCCTCAAGAGCCGAAATGATTTCTTCATAATTATTGCTTATAGCGACGGTAGATTTAATATGACCTGCCCAGCGTGTTTCAATCAATTTTTTCAGTTTTGAGCCCCCATATACTTTTGCAACACGATATTTTTTGAAAAACTTATAGATCATCTGGATTTGATCGAAATAAATTCGGGCATCGTTAACGGCGTCGCAAACTTTTTTCACAACCAAATGCAATTGATGATTGTAGCAGTGAATATATGGAATTTCACGTTGCAGTTCTTGTGCGATCACAAGAACGCTTGCACGCCGCCAAATGACATTTGCTCTATCATAACACTAAACGAGAATTTTATTTATTTCAATGCCATACTTTTTTTTTAAGGCATTAACTATAAGCTTGCCGATCGACACAACGTGAACGTCCTCGCAACTTTCCATACCAACCAGAGATTCGTACGGCTTTCCGTCAATAACATATCTGAGTGCGATAGAAATCACTTCGACTCCATTTCGGTCCTTTGTTCCATCAGCATAGAGCGTCAAATACTGACTTTTGTTGATTTTTCGTACCAATTGGTTGCGAACACACTGTGCGATGATTGATATTAGGTCATTTTGTATATTCGGTGATATATACAAAGCATTGGGAGGCATCTCTTTGTGACATTTTTTCAATTTTTCGTCTTTGTCCAGAATAAATTTGAAGAATGCATTGAATAAGCCATTTTCTTCGTTTGCTACTTCATCCCAACTGCCTCTAAAGGCTAGCCCGCGCGATGACAATAAAACAATAATATCAATTATTGAGCTAATATAATAACGACGTTTTTCCAATGCAGAATCACTAAGCAATTCAGAAATACCTTTATTCGTCTCTAACCGTCTTTTAGCTTCAATCTTATTGAGTACAGCGTTTTGGTGCGAACTTGATTTATGATGCCTGCCAAGTCCTCTGCCTTTAGTACATGCAATCGACCAGTTCCTAAAGCCACGACAAGTGAAAGATGGTTCACTGTCCACACTTTGTTGCGATCCAAAATTACGACACACATTGCAAAAGATTGCATCTCTAGAAACTGAGTATTCTATCCAGTTATAGTTTTGACACCATTTTGGCTGAAAAGATCGATGCCCTTTTGTATTGTCTTGAGGAAAATTCATGTTTCTAAAATCCTGACCCAGAAACTCTGTGCCAATCGGTGAAATATCATTCGCCACACAGTTGAGTCCATTCTCTTCAGAATTAAAGTTACTTGTTATGAGTTCTTTTTTCGCATCGATTGTTATTGTTGGTTCACTTGGTACAAAGCTCGATTTCGATGTATCTGAATCTAAAACATATTTCGAAAATATTAATATACATGTATCTTTTTAGGTGAAGCGTTGGAGCTCCATGATGAATTCAATGCAGAAGCAGATGCAGCCACAATAGCTGGTACCGTTGTTATGACATGTTGATCGCTTGGGGTTAGAGAGTTGCTGGAAGCGGTAAACTGGCCAACACGTTTGCGCGATGGTTCGAAAAATTATGCAAAAAAATATGTAAATCAGCCATCACTTTTACCTGTGCTGCCTTTTGCAGTTCTGCTTGCGAAAAATGATTCCAATTTCGGCTGGATTTTAGTTTCTTTTTTATTTTTTCGTGACATAGTTTTATTTTCTTTAACATTTAATAGCACGAAGCGGGCAGCGAAAAAATCTGAATAATTGACTGTGATTGGCGGTCAAATGACACTTTGCGCTTTATTGATTTTGACATTTAAGCATACGTTTAATTCGCGCAAGATATAAGTCACGTTCAAAGCGCTCAAGGCAGAGGGTATGTTCAACGTGAGTATGAAAATTTCACTTCTTACGATCGACCGCTCAAGAATCGCTCAGATTTTTTGATAGCACTGATTTAGGGACATTCTTAGTATTTAAAGATTCGTTCAGGGACATTTTTTAAATCGATCAGAGCATGCACACAGAATATTAGAGCATGCTTAGCAGAATATGCGGGGCTGGTATAGATAGTATAGATAGTATAGATAGTATAGATAGATAAATATTAATGTATTGCACCAGATAAAGAAAAACCACTAAAAAAATTCAGAGCTACTGCACTTCCCCCTCACCACTAGCAGTTACTTATATTCAAAGTCAAAGGAAATGCATGCATCTCTTGTTGTTGGCATCATATGATTTTCATGACACTGCCAGTCTTCTTCTTCTTAATATTAAATTAGTATCTAGTCTATGCTTGATCTTTCACTTGCACTCTTCTACCAAATATAGCCACCATTCTGATTGATGTGGCAACATTTTGCGAATAATGAAAATTTAACTTCAAAACTTTTACGCTCGACTGCAAACAAAAACATACGATCCATATCCTTCCCAACTAGTTATGACTGCGAGCGTGCGTGCGTGCGTATGTGTGTGTGTGTGTGTATGTGTGTGGCTATGTGTCTTTAGAACTGCATTCTCAGGCTTTCCTCAAGTGTTGCCACACAATCATTTTCAAGAATTAAACATAGAGAATGAAAAGTTATAAGATGCTGGCTTAATTTTGGCTTTTATGCAGCATTCAAGTGAAGCAACATAAATCAACGTCAGCCTAGATGGAAAAGCAGATGCGGACAAACAGACAGACAGACAGCTAAGCAGTCTGTTCATCTTACTTGCTGACTGCTTTAATATTCGATAGCTGCAGAATTGATTTTCATAAATAATTGAATAGCTTTCAATTGATTTATGATTTTATAACATAAAATGGAGAATCTTAAATAGAATTTCATTTATTTTGAAGCAGAAAACTTAACAGCTTGCTGACTGCAGTCAAGCAGTGCAAAAGATGAAGATACTTTGAAGAATCCGCGCGCTTTTATATCTCATTTCAGCTCAAATGAAAAAAAGAAAAACGATCCAAAGAATAAGCTCGAGTCTGAGCAGTGATGAAGAACACAAACGCAGCGGAAACCAGTTGCGGCATCCGGCGGGAAACTTGATTTCTGCCATTTTCTACAACATCTTCATTTTTCTTTCTCCATTCAAGCGCTTTTCAGCACTTTTATGTTCTCATATTTTTTTTTTTTATTTTTTCATCTTGTGGCTTACTGCTGAGTTTTGCAGTTTCCGCCACTCGACATGATTTGACTTGGTTGTTTTTTTTTTTTTTTTTTTTTGTAATTTTATTTTTATTTAAGGGATTTTCTTTTTATTTTCTCTACATCTTGCCGCATTATTTAAATGTTGCAAACTCGTCATCGTTGTTATGCAAATGCAAATGAGAGTGTGAAGAACTGAATTTCCGTTGTGCGCTTTCACCACCACCTGCCCCACTTTGCATACATTTTAAATGTCATTAACACGTACCTGTCAGTCTGTTGACGGTGCGGCAGGTGTACGTCTTGTATGCATCATTTGGCCCTGCATTATTTATGTACAGCTCACCGTTGGCCAGAACCGTGTACTTGCCACCAATGTCCGTGTTCGGATAGAGATGCATACCGGTGTCCTGCACCCAGGCGGTAACCATCACAAATTCCGACATATAGCTAGGTACCTGTTTAAGATGAAAAAGAAGAACAAAGTTGTATACCATATAGCTGAAGTATGTTATCATGCATAAAATAACTGCACATATATTTACGAGCAAACATGTGAGTGTGATTGTGGGTAATGTAAAAATAAATAAAATGTTTCTATGCTTCTTGATATAAAGAAAAAGAACCACTCACTTGACATTTGAGCACCGCTGTATTGCCTGTCATCACGTATTCGTCATGAACTTGCACTGTATATTTCTGGTTTACAACTAAAGAAATGGGAGAGAGAAAAAGATGTTGAGTGCTTTTAAGAATCTTCAAGGTTAAACAATGTTACAACAATAAAAATCGAAATTGTTTCGAATACATTTAAAACTAAATTATATTTGAATTATATTTGAAAGGGTAGAAGTTAAAATACATCCATGATCGTATTTGAGTACATTTTAAGTCTTTAGTGTTCTATAAATGTTAAGTTTTATTTAATTTAATCACGTCTTATCTATAAATAATCAATTCACTTTTGATGATATCACTTTATATGGGAGGTAGGTGGAATTTTCATTCGATTTTGGCAAATAAAAACATAGAGTACATATTTAAAATCAAAGCATATGAACAAAATTTCAAGTTACTAGATAATTTTTTTCTTTTTGATACATTATCTGCTAAGAAATGGTAAACCAATTACATAAAGGGACTTAAATGCCTTTTTTGTGAAAAATTTAGGTATGTTTTATGAGAGGATAACAAAATAACGGTTAAAGATATTGGTTTAAAAATTTTTATATATATATATTTTTGATGAAGTATTTAATTAAAAACAAAAAAATATATTTTTGTGTTTTGTGACGTCATTTCTTCGTAATAACAAAAGCCCTGAAGCATCAAGAGAAAATTTAAACCAAACATTTTGAAAAAACCCGAAGGTTTTTTTTGGTTTTTTTAAGATTTTCCGAATCCGAGATATGCTGCCCTTCAAAAGGGATCAGTTTTTCTTGGTGCCTCATGGATTTTATTATAACCAAGAAATGTCGTCACTAAAAAACAAGAGATGTTTTTTTTTTCAAAATTTAAATACTTCTCTAAAAATATACAAAAACTAGCAGGCCAACTCTGTTAACAACTTTTTGTTACTCTAACAGACACTTTTGAATGCCGTTCAAACAATCACCGTGTGACATAAGCCCTTAAGAAAATGAATGTCAAACGAAATTTCTTTTGTCTTGCAGCTTTTGTTTTGCAGCTCAGCACTGCATTTATATGTATCTTTCTCTTCGCCCTGCGTGAGGCTCATCTATTTTTTATGTTGTGCTGTGCTAGCTGAGCAGAAAAAGATAAGAGTAGAGAAAAACATGGAGTTTATCAAAATTCTCCCAACATAAACACGTGAAAAGAAAACGATCAAGTTATTCGTGGCATCGGGGATGATTTTTAAAAAAATTTAATACTTTAGTTGAACATATTTATTCATAAAATTTTGAAAACAATACACCTATGTTGCGCTTTAGCACAAATATGACATTTTATAACTAATTTCATAAAAATCAACCCAACACTTTTGGAGTTTACCTCTACCTAAGTTTACCTATACCTAATAGTATAGAAAAATATAGATTTTATAAGCAACTTCCTTTAGCTTTATTTCGTAATAAAATACGAAATAAAAAATACCTAAATTTTTCTCAAAAATGTATAAGGTTCCCTTAACTAACTGGATGGAATTGCCGCAAGATCAAGATTTAAGGAACATGAGAATTTTTGAAAAGAATAAAATTTTCTATACATGAACTAGTTTTTGTCTCAGAATTTTATACGTATATAAGTGACTAGTATAATAATATTTATACCCCAACGCGTACTACGTAAGGGGTATATTAACTTTGTCATTCCGTTTGTAACGCCAAGAAGAAGGCGTGGCAGGTATAGAAAAGTATACATATTTTTGAGCAGCATCATCTCCTGAGTCGATTTCCGTGTGTCCGTCTGTCAGTCCGTTTGTCGACACGAGTACAGCCGCATTTTTAAAGCTATCGTGATGAAATCCAAAATATAAGTTTATTTTAAAAAAAGGAAGCTCAATTTCGAAATCGGATGAAAACCACGCCTACCTCCCATACAAAGTGGCCTTATATTAACCGTAAAATGTCTTTAAAATCTACAAACATTAAAGAAATGCCTTGAAATTTGGCAGGTGAGCTTTGCTCTTCAGCTTTAATCCTGGCTATGAATTTTGCAGAAAACCACGCCTACCTCCCATACAAAGTGGCTTTATTTTAAAAGTAAAATCTCTTAAAAATCTGCTCAAATTAAAGAAATGTCTTGAAATTTTGCACTTTCGTTATGATATATGGCAAAATCGGATCAAAACCACGCCTACTTCCCATACAAAGTGACATCATCAAAATAGGAAAACTTTCGTTAATATATAAAACTGAATGTCATCGTGTATGTCGTGGCTAAAGACTTCGATTATACTTCAATATGGCCGCGGCGGGTTATTTTAGCTTCGGTACCCTGCCGAAGCTCCACCCTTACTGGTTTTATACTAAAAATAATATTTATTTATAATATATAATATGTATATTGTATTCAAGTTTTTTCTATGTAAGAAAGTACTTTAAAATTAACGTATATTAAAAATATTCAAAATGTTTATAGGCTCATTACATGAGTTTTCATAAAAAAAAAGTAGCATGATCATCTAGAGAAAAAAATTGATATAAATATCATTATTAGAGACAAAAAAAAAAATCTCCACCCTTCTGGGGGTCCTCATTCAAAATATACGAAAAATATCATATCTCTTACGAATCAACCCCTTAAGGGGTGAAATATATGAGCTGGTCCTAATGTTTTTTACCTTTCAACATTTCTCCTGCACACACCTCACCCCTATTTGTCACCTTTTTGGGATTCCCCATACAAAAAAAAACACAGATACTGTCGATAATAGTTCTTATTTTTTCGAATTGATCCCTAGAGGGGTCAAATATATGAGATGATCCTATTATTTTTTGCCCTTAAATATTTCTTCTAAACACACATATCTGTGCCCCATCTGGGGTCCCCATACAAAAAACCCATTGCACATTGCTGACGTTAATATAGCTGATGTTAAAAGTGCTGACGTAAATTCATAATTTTTACTCCTACAAAATTCGGGACAAATAATCAACTATAATCGCATTGTTTTTTTTTTGTGCTTAGACCCTCAGAGGGGTGGTGGTTAGATGTTAGGTGTGCCTGGAAGAAATGTTGAAGCGTAAAAAATAATAGGACTAGTTCATATATATCTAGGGGACAATTTGGGAGATATTTTTTTTTATTCTAAAATGTTATGATTTAACCAAAAGAAGTTTCGAGTTACCTATTCGGAAAAAGATTTACCGAAAAAATTGACGATAAATCATTGTATCATACACTCTAAAAAGTTTTTGTTGAAATTTACTACAATAGTTGTAGGCAACAGTTTAGCTACAATAACTGTAGTAAATTTACACACCTTTATAAAGTTCAATATTTGTTGTTTACTATTGGTAATTCAACAGTTGGTGTTTAATTTTGCTTAAAATATATGGTAATATTTTAGCTTTAATATATGTATTGTAGTAAACTTAAACATTAGTTGTTTAATGTTGCTATCATTTTTGTATTACTATTGCAAAATTACAACCTCTATATGAATAATATTCAACAACTTCTGTTTACTTTAACTACTATAATGTAGTAATATAAAAATTACTACTGCTATTTACTAATATTTAATATGTGTTTGGCAATTAAAACTGAAGTAAGCCTCAATTATTTTTATGATTGATTTAATTTTAATTAAACACACAAATCTGAATAAAAAAATAAAAAACTTTCAAAACTGTTGCACCAAGAAGCTATATCAATCAAGAGTTATAGAAATAAAACAAATCAGTTTTAAAATCAATTTTTAAAAATTTATTAAGCATTTCTCACACTCACATTCCTATATAAATATTGAGTACATTACAAAGCAAAAAATATTTACAATCTTAGCTTAAAATTATAACATGTTGTTTAACACAATTTTTTTAATTAGAGAAGCGGATACGGAACTGAATAATAAGCTGCTTACTTGCTCATAACCAAACATGAATGAGAATATGATGCAATTATACAATTGATGTTGAAAATTCAACACACATACATATGTCTATTGGCAATGAAATTTATGATGAAAAAAAAAGTTGCATATCAATATTGCAGCAAAATTCAACATATATTGCTTAATTTTACTAAAGTTTGTATATAATTTTAAACATTAAAAATTTGCAATGAAACTTGCAGTAAAATTACACTCCAGTTGAATTTTAAACAAAAAATTAATATTATAGTAATAGCAAATTTGTATTTATTTCTTAGAGTGTAGGAAACAAAGTGAAGACTTCAATATTAACTTTGTAGATGATAAAAATCTACCACTAATCGAATCTTCGTATGACGCATTAGGTTTGACTATGCTCAATGATTAAAAACTCAGTACTACTAAATATGAAATGACGATCGATGCGATTTTTAGCCGATACTTAACAGAAATACCCACCAAACATTAAATAATTGAAATATGATCGATTCGATACTACACGCTGAAAAATAATATAGGCCTTTCCAAACATAATTTGCAGGAAGTATAATATGTTTCTGCATGTTTCTTGGAAACAAGTAATAATAATTGGTTCCACATATAATATGATTAATTAATGCAATTTATCTTTATATATATATATTTGCATCTTAACATTATTTAATTGTACCGTAGCACTTGTTGTTTTAATTTAAAAACAATATAATTTGATTTAAAGAAAATATGTTTTCATATAAATATATTGTAATTATAAATGGACTGAGAACACTTTTAGTCGATTACTTTTGTTTGCTTGGAAATATAATTTAGTCAAGACTAACATTAAATATTATATTAATTGGAGAATACATAATTTAATTGCAGTCAAGCAATTAATTTGAAAACGATAATTAAGAACAACATAAAATATTTACCGATGATTACACTATATTTACTTGAAAACATATTTTAGCAAAAGAAATGCCAAAAGCTTATCACTGTGATTACAAAATATTTGCTAAGAAGTAATTGTTGGTTTGAAGCAAACAAAATATGTTTAGAAAACAGTAAATAAGTTTTTCTCGGATTTAGTTATGTTGAGAAATAACCATATTATGTTTATTCGACATTACAATAATTTTTATAAGCACAAATTTTCCGCTTTATCAGCAAAGTCAGCAAAAACTCTTTGTGCTTTGCTTTTTTATTTTATTAATTTAAAAACACAAACACTTTTTATTTAAACAAACATTTTCAGAAACAATTTTCACAAGAGCTTAACTTTTCGACGTTTGGCGTGGCTGCTTGAAGTTTAAAATGACGCCAAGACTTGGCAACTGTTAAAAGCAAGCGCATAAAGCAACAAGGTTTCCGCTATTTTTCGTGCAAGTGCAAAAGAAACAGATATATACATATGGGTCTAGGCGAAACACATAAAAGAAAGGAGTTCTGTTTGCTTTAAATTTGCAGAGTTCTGTTCTTTTTGAGAGTTTAACAGTGATGCAAATATACTTTTATTGGGTAGAAACACACAATTCTATATTGTCACAAGCATATTAATGTAGACGTTAGTTTTGTAGCTAAGTCAATTATATTTATGTTGGACACAACTTATATCTTCTTATATCGAAAAATAATGCAATTGAAGGAAAGTTGTTAATCATTAGGTGGTTCCCTCTGAATATTTTGTTTTTGAAACCAAACATATATAAACATATTTTTTCTCTGCGTGTAGGTCAAATATATACCTGAGTTCTGGAAAAGGTGTAAGTCTCATTGTAAAATCATTTATTACAAATATTTTTTGACAAAAATTAAATCTTTTTGTAGCGTTTTATTTTGTATTAAGCTTTGGATTTTAAAAAATGATTTTTGTATTAATCGTGGAAAATTATTCGTGGAAAATCAATCGACTACTACTCTACTCTTCCCCTTATATGTAAAATACTTATCTACATGGGCGTCCGCAGTATTTTTCCTAGCGAGTCGCAAAGATTTACGTGAAAATTTCACGTTTTTTGGAATTATTCTGGAATGTTCATTAAAAGAGATGACCTATGAAATTCTATTTTCTGAGATGTTTGTTGAAAATTTTGTGAAGGACGTCGTAGTTTAAATTGTTCTACTGTGTGAGATTCGACGGAACTATCAGGACAAAGTTCTAAATTTTTGTTAGATAATTCCTTGTACATTCTCAGAAAAAAAAAAAAAATATTCAAAAGTTCGGGTGTATCTGAAACACCCTCCTTTGTGCAGGATGTTCATGAAGCTATTCAAACATATCTAGTCGCATAGCGTGGAAACTGTTTGTTTTACGTTAAAACTGTTAAGGGAATTTTTGTAGAGAATAATCTCATCTACAATTTTGTCCTGAGCATATTTTCTGTCCTACAAAGAGGATCGGAGATATAAACGAATGGCCAATTTCGGTTATCTTTGAACCTGAATATCGTCTAGTGCATACATGTTATCATAGGGAACTCTTGACAAGTTCTTATTTATGCTTTAATGAAGTGGCTTGCATCAAAAATGTAGCTCCTAATTTGCCAGAAAATGAAATGAAAATGAATGAAATCTATAAACCCTCAGGCACAGTCAAAATTTATGTCGCAGAAAAAAACTGAAAAAACAGAAAAAAACTGTGCAGAAATTTGTTTTTCACAAATATATGAAGCCCATGAAGATTTTTTGCTACCATACATTTCGTTCCATTCTAATATATAATAAAATAATATACATGTGTTTGGCTGAATTAAATTGGGTGCAACTGCCCCTACCCACTCCCCCTTGCTTATTTATGTAATAATTTTTGAATTTCAGAAATAATACTTTATTTTGCACTTTACTACTGTTGACTATTTTACAGTATTTTTAGCCTACTATTATTTTATGTACACACTTCTATTTGCTGGCTTAGCAACTACAATCCACATTGCAATATACAGAATCAGTCATGAACTCTAAATGTTGCGCGTCTCAACAACAGAAACTAACAGCAAATAGCAACAAAGTGTAAATGAACTTTCAGTCTATACATTCTTGCCTAGTAAAAATAGCATTTTTAAAGTTACAAAAAAAAAAAAAAAAATCACTACCGTTTTTTATTTTTTGCTATTGCATTTTCATTTCATTTCTAATGGAGTTCAAGTTCTAAAAACTATGAAGTTGTCGCAAACTTTTAGAGACTATGCCGTGCACAACTTTTCAAATTAAACTTCTTTTAGATAGCACAACAGCAACACAACAAAATCCTCTACTAGAGCTCTAAAGTTACATGAACTATTAAGTTCAATGCCAGCCTGAATCTTTCGGCAGCACAAAACTTTGAGTGTAACGAGCAAAAATTTTGATAGTTACTTAAAAACAACAACGAAAATCAAGCCAATCATGAAGAGTTGGTGAAAAGTTTTCATAATTACAATAGTTACAGGGAAGTTAAAAAAAAGAAGAACATATATTTACTTGTGTCTAGCTTCAAGGCTGCTAAATTGTGGATTCTATGATATAAGACAAAATAGCAAACAAAAAAAAAACATCTTGCTTACGACATTTTCTGTTAAGGTCATTCTCAACTTAAATGAAAAAAATGTAACTCAAATATTAACTGAAGTCAACAGCAGCCATCAAGCAGTGAACCAACTAGCAAAGTTTGCTGTTTGTTAACTTTTTGTCTCCACTACGTTTGTTACAAACCGAAAAGAAGCGGAAATATTGCTGTGTCCTTCTTAATTAATTAGAGCAGACACTTTTTGAGTCCGCTTGAAGTACATTTTTTTTCAAGCTTACATATGTTACACTACGCTTACGACTTGGTTATATAAGTTGACATTGTTTTAAGTTGGCTTTAAAGCTATCAGGAAATTTTGATTTGGTTATTTGCCTTGTTGAAGAAGACTTTTTGCAAATAAGTTAACCTTGATTGAGGCAGGTTTGCCAATAATGTTGTTAAAATTATGCACGATTTTCCATCCTGTCTATATAAATCTATAATCGTTTCTTAAAAGTTATCTAAGCTTTTCTCTCTGATATTTATAAGTTATATGGTTGAGTGTGAAAAAAAAAAACATTTATTAAATTCTCCAACCAACAATTTTCGCAATAACAGGCGAAAAGACGCTTCAATAGCGTTTCGTTAACGATCTAAATATTCATCATAACATTAACTTCTACATTTTGTATCACGAACATGCACACTAACGTTCAGCAAGACACGAGAAACGCTACTTTATTCCATACAAAAATCGATTGCTTCTCTTGTCTCACTTATCGTTGATGTGCTTGTTCGTGATATAAAGTGAAGGGGTAAGTCTCGAAAAAAACATACTCGTATAAAGAAAGAAAAACTAGATATTTTTTTTTATTGTTTTTTGAATTAATTTTAACCAATTCCTATTCCCAAAATGGTATATTCTACAAAAAACTGAATCACTATCTTCTTAAAAAAAGGGCACTGGGGGGATTGCCAACCGAAGTAAAAACTTAAAGCCATTAATAACTAAACGCTATGAAATAGCTGTGATTTTAAATTTAAAAATTATTTTACAAACCTATTCATTTGGGCTGAAGTGCGAAACACAGTGATTTTTGTATGAAAACCACTTATTTAGTACTTCGACCCGAATTTTGGTACCAACAGAGCTGGGTTGTTATGATTCTTTTTGGAATTAATTCCGCCTCAATTCCAATTCCTTGGAATATGGAATTGGTAATTGGTCATCTCAATTCCTCAGGAATGGAATTGGAAAAAAATGGTCAATTCCATTACAAGAATTGTAATTGGTAATTGAACGTTTCAATTCCTCAGCAATGGAATTGGAAAAAAATTGTCAATTCCATTCCAGGAATTGTAATTGGTAATTGGCAATTCTCAGGAATGAAATTGAAAAACTGGTCATTTCCATTACAGGAATTGCTATTGGTAATTGAACGTTTCAATTCCTTAGGAATGGAATTGGAAAAAATGTTTAATTCCATTACAGGAATTGTAATTGGTAATTGAGCATTTCAATTTCTCAGGAAAGGAATTGGAAAAAATTGGTCAATTCCAGTACAGGTATTGTAATTGGTAATTGAACCTTACAAGTCTTCAGGAATGGAATTAAAAAAATGGTCAATTCCATTACAGGAATTGTAATTGGTAATTGAAACTTTCAATTCCTCAGTAATTGGTAATTGAACATCTTAATTCCTCAGAAATTGAAATTTCTGGAATTGTAACAGGAATTGTAATTGGAGGTTACTGGAAATGTAAATGGATTACAGTGATCTCAATTACTATTGTATTTGAGGTTACTGTAACCCAATTTTAATTACAATTGTAATTTGATTACAGTAACCTCCAATTACAATTCCTGTAATGGAATTGAAAATTTCAATTACCAATTCCTGAAGAATTGAAAGGTTCAATTGCCAATTACAATTCCTGTAATGGAATTGACCATTTTTTTTTATTCCATTGCTGAGGAATTGATTCGTTCAATAACCAATTACAATTCCTGGAATGGAATTGACAATTTTTTCCAATTCCAATCCTGAGGAATTGAGATGACCAATTACGAATAATTCCTAATTTCAAGGAATGGGAATTGAAAAGTAATGAATACTTTTCGACCCAGCTCTGGGTACCAAGGACGACAGACCGGGACTTGAGTATACTGCCAGGTGTGATTTCCCACATAAAGCTAGATTTTTGAGCAAAAATTCACGATGAGAACTTTTCATCTTCCACCCTTTTTGTGTTTTCTACGGAAAAAAACGCATTTTGCTAAACAGAGTATTTCACTTCTAGGTCGTTTTGCGGTATACAAAAGATACAAAATCATCCTTTTGGCATCAGCTTTCACATATAAAATATCCAGGATGAGAACTTTTGTTTTGGGGTAAGTTTTGGGGTGTGAAATTCGTAAAATTCGGTGTGGAATTAATTTATATTCGATCATATATTTAAAGGATTATTGTACATTCTTTTTTAAATATTTATTAAAAGTATATTAATTAGATTGTTTATTCCATGTTTAAGATTTGCAACGAATTCGAAAGTTGGGCTGAGCTAAAAATTTGGGATAAAGACTTTGGGCTAACTTCACACCGGTCTAAGGAGATAGTAACAGTATTCACTGGAAATGCTTTATTGTAGAATTCCAAAATCGTGTAAAAGTTACCAAAATGTGAATTTCTTCGGTAATAAGATTAACGTTACCACGACAGAATCGATCTCTTAAACTGGTTCCTATCTGTAAAACTTTGCAAGTTATAGCGTTATAATCAATGACACATATGAATGTAATTTTTTGCTATATTTCTGATTATAACTCGAAACAGGGGGTGGGGGGGGGAGAGATGCATCCCCTTACCATACAATTTTTTTCTTGTCTTGGCCCAAAAAACTTTGATCTGGAACACCCTGTATATGTTACAGGTGCAAATATTCCTTAATTACTATAATATAAATGAAATACTTAAGGCGGTCTTCTCATTGAGCAACTTTTTTTTCGACTTTTTTTTTTTGGCATTTATTTATAAATACTTTAAAAGATACAGCCTTTTTTGTGAAGCAAGGTCTTCGTCAAAATGAGCTATTTTTTTAATAAAAAGATAATTTGCAGATAATTTGCTTGAAAGATGCCTTGGATCTGAAACTCAGAATTCCAATGAGTCCTACAATTCTGTTCTTTGGTCACTTTCGCCCAAACACATCAACTCAGGCGCACGCACCATCGAAGTGGCCAATTTCATTGCAACGTGCCTCTTCAACGACGGTTTTATACCCATACTTAAAATTATGGGTTTGATGGGTATTGCGATTGGCAAAAACGCATACGAATACGCACTATCTCGCAATGAAGACAGATTGAACCGAGAATCAGAGACTCGAGCTGCGGCATCATCAAAAGCTGGCAGAACGGCTCGCAGAGCAGAGAGGGCAGCAGAAAGCAGTTTCTACGAAAAAGAGGAAGGTGGCCTGTATGGAGCTGGCATCGCCGACTAATATTTGTAAGTAAAAATTGTCAGCTCTTTAAAACTGCATTTAAACATTTTTGATTTTTTTTTTTTTTTTTCCCAAAAAAATTACTTCAAACTTTAAACGCGTTTATCTCGAACGCGTTTATCTCGAACCCACGTTTTTCGAACTGGCGGCCATGATATCTCCAGTTCAACTGAACCGATTTTCATGAAACAAAGTGGAATCGACGCAGAATTGTCACCATTCTCGGGTGAACCTCGACCATAGTTTTAAAAAAAATTTTTTTTACTATTTTTTTTTACACTAAACTACAAAAAAAAAAACCCGAAATTGAAATTTTTTTTTTTGAATGGCCGCCATTTTGTCAAAAAAAATCACAAAATTAAGCTTGAAGTTCACCCGAGAATTACATCTATACTGATTATAACCCCGTTTTTTTTTCATTTCAGACGCTCCGGAGACCCGGAATCGTGGCCGCCGTGACGACACCTTTTTTTTCACCACCAACTTTGAAGTCTCATTACTTTTTGAACAGCCCACGTATCGAGGCAAAAAAATTTTTTTATTTACTTTGAACCTTTTGTAATACAATAAATAAAAAAAGTTTTCAATTATTCTTTGCGTTTTCAAATAAGAATTTTTTTAAAAGGGTCCAAAAAACGGGTTTTGAATAAGAAGACCGCCTTAACCCATTTAAGCCCACTGTACTCGCTTGGGTATAGAAAAATTTCCATGTTATTTGCACAGCTGTTTCTCTGTTTTTGCATTTTTCTGTTGAACTTCCGTTTGTATGTATTCATTAATACATTGATTACATACTTGTTGTTGCTTCCTTGAAAAAAATGGATAACGGTAGTTTGCGATCGCGTTTTGCGTAACTTCTCTCGCATATCCTTAGTTTTTTGGTATTTGTTGTGCGTTTGGCTGTCATACAACAAGATAAATTGGAGTAAATTTTTAGTTTTTGCAATATTGCAAGAAAATTGTGTGCACAAAATAACAAAAAAAGCAAAAACAATTATATATGTGAAGGTAAGTGCTTTTAAAATGTAGTGTACTCACTTGGTTACAATGGCCACATGCATAGGAAAATAATTGCTAAAAACTAAAAAATTTCTGCATGGGTTTCCAGTAATTGACATTTGCATCCTTCTACGGAAGAAGCTTTCGTAACCTTGAAAGTTCTTTGAATGCTCTCAATGATGATGAGCAGCGAGTTTCGGCAGACATTGTAGTTAATCCGCCTGATGCCCACTATAATACTGAGGAAGATCAGTTGGATCGCGATGATTTGGGGATTCCTTGGAAATTGTAGTTTCTTGCAGAGATAATGATTTCGATAGCGAAGATGATATTCCCCAAGGTTCATTTATATAGGTTAAGTCACTTGAGAGGAGCTCGGTCGAACTGTCAGAATGGTTAAAAGGAAATCAAGAAAAAAAACCTGAGTATGTACAATTTTAAGCTAACAGCTACTTTGACAGTTCGAACAAAGGCGGAAAAAGAGTGCTTTTCTCTCAAGTGACTACTTAACCTATATTAGTGAACCTTGATATTCCCTATCATCGTCATCTTCGAAACAATATCGTCATCTTCAAAACGCCTTGTTCTCAAAAGTGTTTCTACCACCGATGGACCTCATTTCCCTAAGAGGATTGAAATACCAAAGAGATGTAGGGTGTGCCATCGACGAATAAGGTGGATTTGCGAGCTCTGCGATGTTGCTCTATGTGTGAAAAAACCATGTTTTAAAAATGCGCACTTGAAAAATCAGCACCCACATATGCCCATTGTACTCGTCCAGGTACAGCTTTTAAAAAATATAACTAACTTTTTTATCTGGATTATTTATTTTTTTGATTGCTTTAATCGTTATTAATAAAAAAATATGAAAAAAACGTTTATATATTCGGTTTTAAGATGGTTTGGGCTTAAATGGGTTAAAATTGTTTTGAATTTATCTTATTTTTGTTATTATATTCCAAAGAATTTGTAAGCTTTTGAAGTTTGATGTTGGAATTTCCAAGAAGTGACCATGATATATTTCTTCATGAAATGAAGATTCAGTTAACAGACTCTCAACATTGATTGAAATTATAATTTAAAAATTTTTTTTTGAGTTTCATAGGTACGTTGCTTTTTTGATCAACATCATTTAACTGAACATTTGGGAAAGTTTTAAGAAATATAGTTCAAATGTGTTTTTGTTTTGACTTAATATACAAAAGTAAAAAAGAAAATACTGCTATCGAAAAATATGATAGTATAAGTACGGATAAGGCAAACGCAGAAAAAAGTTAACATCAAAAATGGTGCTGAAATTTCGGGAATTTTTTTTTCAACAACATCATTTCAAATTAAATGTGGATTTTATCAAAATTTTTTCAATTTCAAAGATGTTATTACTTTAAAAATTGCTTTCTTAAAATGTACCAGTGGATGTGTTTTAGAAAAGCTTTGGAAATTTCGTATGCTTGCCAACACTGGCGCTGCAGACATTAACAACAAAAGCAGCAAAAGCTACCTCATAAATATCTCAAGCTAATCCCCAGCAATTAAATGCTTGCAAATAGCAGCAGAAACAGCAGCAGCAGTAGCAGCAGCGTAGAACCAAAACGAGACACAAACATAGACACAAAGGGGAGGAAAGGAAGTAAGTTAAAATGGCCACATTTAGTAGAAAATTACAGCCAACTAACTGGCTTCGCAAATTAGTTGGCTGCCTAGGGCCTCTCCTCTTCTGCTCTTCTGCTTTTGTTATCCCCTCTCTAGTTCTGCCTCTGTCATCAATTCACTCATGCGGCAAAACAATTCTAAGTAAACGCAATAAAAATCCCAGCAAACGATGAGGGAATCGAGAGACGCAAAAGAAGCGTACGCAAAGGCAAAGGCAACAGGACATCCGCAGGACTTTTAACACATTATCCCGAGGTTAAAACCGAAAAATGTTGGCAATCAAGATAAACGTTAAGTTAAGAAAGTAAAGGAAGTAAAGATTGAGAGTCTGAGAAAACTTCTTTAATGACTTCTTTGTTTGACTTTGTGTGCCAAAATACAGTGCTCAGCTTAGAAGCAGCAGAGAAGGCGTTTCTAAAGTTTGTGACGGGCGAATAGGCAGATAGGCTAATAGACAGATTTAAGCATTTGGTTTGGCTTAGTCCAAATAGTTGAGCGTGCAAAACCGTTAAAGATATCGCGTTAGCAACTCGTTGTTATGCTCTAGTTTGGCCTTATTTCTCTATGCTTCAAAGGTCAAAAGGCGGTGTTTTTTTTTGTTATTGCAAAAAAAAAAAAATTTATTTTGCTTTATAAAGCTTACAAAGCACAAAAGCAGAGCCAGCGGCTGTTATTAAGGCGCCAAGCTCGTAGAAGTTTTTAATTAGCTGCAAGCAGCAGAGATATTGAATAACTAGCAAAAAATTAATAACTTAAATGTTTGTTTAGTTAATTAAACTCGGCATAGTGCAAAAGCAACATAACCATAGCCAGTATTGCCAGCTTAAATAGTTATTAATATTTATTAAATTTATTTGAAGGGTTTCGGCGCAGTCAACGGCGCGAATATAATGAGTGCTCGTAGTTTAAATTATTTTTTTTTTAACAGTAGTTTAATTAATTTTTAAAAAACAAATAATGTGAAGTTTTTACATTATGTTTTAAATTTATTTGACAAAAATATTTGTATTAAAAAAGGGAAGGACTAAAATAAATAAAAAAAAAAAAAAAAATTCGCCGAATTTAATGTCAGCAAATGTTAAAAATTTCACAAAATTTAATGTGCTAATGTTGACAATTTTATAGAACTTTATGACAACAGATGTTACAAATTTTGCTTAGTATTAAACTCAGTTATTACAGTCAGCATATGTTTTTAAAATCTGAAAAAACACATTTTTCATGATAGATGCATAACTGAAAAGTTGAAAGGTGGGTAGTTGCAAATTTACCAAGAAGCAGGCCCGTAGCCAAAATTTTCCATAGGGAGGGTGTTGATAAAAATATGTAGAAGAACCAGTAAAAAAAAAGTTAGAGACAAGGATATGGGAATTTTTACAAATAAAATCGTTTACTTCTTAAAATATTCTTGAATTTGATTTTTTTTTTTTTAAATGACCCAAAGACCAAATGGTGGTCATGACTTATTGAATAAGTTTTAAGGTGGGACATGACATTCGCTGCAGAGAAAACAGACCTTTTTTTAAAAATTCATAACTCAGTCAAAAGCAAACGTAGAGGTTTGAAGAAATTACAAGAAAATAAATTCAAAAAAATATATTTTTCACTCCAACATGGTTTTATAGAGCTCCAAACTTGCGGCAGAGAAAAAAACCGGGCCTCGTGGTTGCAGCGCTGGGAGTTGCAAAAATTGTCCGATCTGAAAAAAAATGACTTTTTTAAATCTTAACAAAATTGGTTATCGTATGACATCAGCTTTTTTTTAAATTTTTTTTCAATTTTTGGTGATGTTCCAAATTTGAAAGTGTGTTTTTTCGAAAAAAATATTGACTTCAAAAATTCATAAAAAATCGAAAAAAATCTCATGTCATACGATAGCGAATCGAGTTCAAAAAAATACAAAAAAAAAAAAAAATTTCGTCAAAAAATGAACCCGCTAGTGCCGCAACCAGTACGAAAAACATGGTTTCGAGATAAACGCGTTCAAAGTTTGTGAACAAAGAAAAAAAAGGTTACCTTCAATCTGCCATGCCTGCTTCGTACTGTATGCCTTCGTTATCTTGTGTTGTGCTGTTTCTTATAGTTTTTTTGCAATCGTTTAGCAATTCGGGCTTCACCCTTCACCCTTCAAGTAGGTACGAAATAACAACCACCAAAAGTCAGGTAGCAAGTAAAACAAGTATATACCAGCTGACGTACGTAGGTAGCGCAAAAATTAAAAATGCGCTCTCACTAATCCGGCTGTAACTATTGAACCCGTAAGAACTTTTCCATGAAATTTTTTTCTTACGGTGGCGGCCGTGGCGTAGTGGGTAGGGTGTGTGACTCTTACGCCAGAGAAGCCAGTTTCGAATCCTCCATCTGACACAGAAAATTTGTTCAATTGAATTAATTTTCCTGTTCGGCCGTCACCTCTCTGCAGACAATGGCAAGCCTCAGAGAGTAAAAACTGCCATGAAAAGCTTCTTGAGAACATAAGCCGTTTGGAATCGGCGTAAAACATGTAGGTCCAGTTCTCGATCAATTGTGTGCATTCACATCACACACAACACAATTGATCATAAGAAGTTTGGTCAAAGTTCTTTCAAGGACTGAAATGGCCATTTCGTTTTTTTTTTTTTTACCGAAGCTAAAATGCCCCACCATGGCAGTATCGAAGTATATTCGTAGTGTTTAACCACGACAAAGTCGATGACATTCACTCTTATATATCAACGAAAGTTTTCCTATTTTGATGACGTCACTTTGCATGAGAGGTAGGCGTTGAACCGCTTTTGCCAAATATCATAGTGATGGTTAATATTATATATGAAAGCTAATGTGCAAAATTTCAAGGCATTTCTTTAATTTTTTTGGATTTTTAAGAGATTTTACGTTTAAAATAAAGCCACTTTGTATGCGAGGAGTGAGTGGTTTTCCTCCGATTTTACCAATAGAGATGGTTTGAATTAAATATCAAAGCATTTGTGCAAAATTTCAAGCCATTTCTAAAATTTTTGCAAATTTTAAACAGATTTTACAGATTTTTACAGATTTTATAAAGCTAATTTGTATGGGAGGTAGGCGTGGTTTTCATCCAATTTTGCCAAATATCATAGTGATGGTTTATATTAAATATCAATACCTATGTGTAAAAATTTCAAGACATTTGTTTAATATGAGCAGATTTTTAAGAGACTTTACTTTTAAAATAAGGCCACTTTGTATAGAGGTAGGCTTGGTTTTCATCCGATGTTTTCAAATTTCATAGCCAGGATTTATATTGTAGATACAAGCTTATTAGCAGAATTTTTTCTTATTTTGCTTATTAGCATTCTTTAATTTTTTTGGATTTTTAAGAGATTTTACGGTTTAAATAAAGTTACTTTGTATAGGAGGTAGGCGTGGTTTTTATTCAATTAAGCCCATTTAAGAACTTGATCTTTATTTTTTAGAAGAAAGCTTATATATTCAATTTCATCGCGATGATAGACAGACACCGAAAATTGACTTAGTAGTTGATGCTGACCTAAAATATCTTGGCTGTTCATACCTTTTTTATATCCGCCTCGCCTATTTATTGGGCGTTGCATACGGAATGACAAAATTAATATACCCCTTACGCAGTACGCGTTGGGCTATAAAAATGTTGAATTTCAAAATCACTGAAAAAAATTATCCAATTCTCCAAATTTTTTTTTAGGTCAATTTGGTGCCTTCACAAGACTAGGAATTTGGACCAATATTTTATACAGGGTGTCCCAGACTTAGAGTACTATAATGTGGGGGCTGATTCCTCGTGATGAGACGAGCAAAAAATTGTATGGGTGGGGTGGTCGCAAATGCCCCCCTAGGGGGCTAGGAGGGAAAAACAAAAAATTAGGTGTCGTTACGTTTTAATCCATAGCTAACATATCTCTGCAACGATTAAAAAAAACCATACTTTTTTGAAAAGAAAATTAAATTTGCTTTAAATTACTGTTGCAAAATTTTTCCATAAAGTCATAAACAAAAAATGTATAAGCACCTGAAGTCAAAAAATAGGTTTTTTTCTTTAAAAATTTAACTTTCAAGGCGATTTTCTCAGAAAAAAACCAAATGTTTTATTATTTTTTATGACGCAGTTTTTTTCCTTGGTCAATTCTCTAAAAATCCATCATACATTGTTTATACCTCAGAGATAATATTTTTCGTATAATATCGATTTTCCGATTCTACCACTTTTTCCTCCCACTGGGGTACTTAATGCAAGCAAGGCGACTTTGTTTTTTTGTTGCTTACAATAACTAGTAAAACAGTTAGATTTAACGGAATTAAGAAAAAAAAGCAATTTCTCATTATTAAGTGCATCACATGCCTGAATCGACACATTCTTTCACCGATCGTAGAGTTATAATGTTTTCCAACTCAGAGTACGCAGACATTATTTTTTGTTACGGTTTTAGAAAATTTTTAGAGAATTGACCAAGGAAAAAAACTGCGTCATAAAAAATAATAAAACATTTGGTTTTTTCGGAGAAAATTGCCTTGAAAGTTGAATTTTTAAAGAAAAAAACCTATTTTTTGACTTCAGGTGCTTATACATTTTTTGTTTATGACTTTATGGAAAAATTTTGCAAAAATAATTTAAAGCAAATTTAATTTTCTTTTCAAAAAGTTGTGGTTTTTTTTAATCGTTGCAGAGATATGTTAGCTATGGATTAAAACGTTACGACACCTATTTTTTTGTTTTTCCCTCCTAGCCCACTAGGGGGGCATTTGCGACCACCCCCACCTATACGATTTTTTGCTCGTCTCATCACGAGGAATCAGCCCCCACATTATAGTACTCTAAGTCTGGGACACCCTGTATACAGGTTTGACAGTTATTGAGGCACAATTGCCTAAAATCAAAACATAAATCAATATTATTAATAGAGTAAAATACTAAGTTTTTTAGAGAAAACTTGATAATATGTTCAGTCGTGGACTCAAATTTTGAAATTATAAAAAAAAAAGTTAAAAAAAAATGGAAAATTTATTTTTTTGAAATTCAAATTTTTTTAATTTTTTATTATAATAATTATAAATACAAATTATATATGTTTTAATAATATAATAATAATAAAGAACTAATTTTAAAAATTGCGTAAGTAAAGGAAATTTAAATGTCAATATTTCTTATAAAAATTTGATACCATGAATAAAAAATCTTTGACTGCTGCATAGAAATTACTAATTTAATTTCATGTAAGTACATTTTATAATATAAGAATTTGCATGCAGAAAATTTAAGTATGTATATAAAAAAAAAAAAAAAAAATCAAACAAATATATTCGCAAAGGATTGGGGTAGTATTAGCTAGAAATTGCATGAAAAAATGTAAACATAATTTTCTACCGTTTATAAAAATATAATCGTTCGAGGTATTATTTTAATATATATCATAAAAGGAAAGCACATTATCGCACCTAATATCGCTTAAACTGTAATTGTTATTTGCTATTATTACTGCTTTATTTTGTATATCGAAAACGCAAACCAACGACAAGTAAGACACGAGAAGCAATACTTTTTTATTTACAAATTTCTATTGCTTCTCGTGTTTTTTTTTTGTTGTTGGTTTGCGTTTTCGATATACAAAATGAGGCAGTTAGTTTCTTCCCAACATGTAGTCCAGAAAAATGTTCAGCCTGAAAGTATGCACAGAAAATTCATTTGATACTTATGAGTGACACGCTTGCTTGTCTGTGCATACTTTCAGGCTGAACATTTTTTGGAACGGTATGCTGTAAAAGCACTGTAATTTCAAAAAATAACTACAGTTTGAGCGTTGATGCTTCCAACCACTCGTCGAAGGAAGGGTTTTTATACTAGTTTCATATAATACATATTATTTTTCGGGCATCAGAGACTTTTTAAACATTGAAAGCCATTGTTAACAATGACTCGTTAATATACAAACTTATTATAGATTATTCAATTAAAATAATTATAATCTTTGTAAGAAAAGTTTAACTTTTCAAAAAAACTTTTATTGCTCAAGTGAATTTTTTGAAATTTGTATGGAAAATGATAACTTTATACTATTCTTTTATACTATTTTATTCGATATTTTATAGACCTTGAGACCTCCCTTTATTTAGGAGGGTTTGAACCCTTACAACCCCACCTTGGCTACGCACCCGCCAAGAATATATTTAATGTCTGCAATTTTAATTCTATCAGGTGTGCAAACAATTTTATCGGTATCTTCTCTCTTTGTAACGGCAAATTTTTTTGGGTACGCAAGTTCTTTTTTGTTAAATGTAATGTCTCTTTGCCCTAGGCAAAAGCCTTCCTTATTCTTCATATTGAGTACCGTTATCATCAAATCGTGTTCAGACTCGTGATTTGCTTAGGAAATAAGTATATGTGCAAACACAGATCAGTATGGATTTGAGTGTGAACGAGTTAAGTAAAGTGAAGGGGTCATATTTTTTTAATTAAAAGCATGTAAGTAAAAGAAGTGTTTACACTTGTAAAATATAATATTGACACCAAATGTGGTATTTGTATTAGAATGCCACGTGCAAATCATTTGTCAGAGGAAGAGCGCGGATTGATAAAGGGTTTACATGAAACCGGTACAAAAATTGCCGATATCGCTTCCAGAGTAAATCGACACAGAAATACGATTTCAAATTTCCTAAAAAATCCGGATGGTTATGGCGAGACTAAGCGCTGTGGCAGACCGACTACTATCGATGAACGGTGCAAGCGCGAAATACGTCGATTAGCAGTCCAAAAAGACATGTCTTGCATGGAGATCAAAGGTCATTTGAAACTAGCCGTATCAAGAAGAAGAGTTCATCAAGTCTTGACCGAAAATAAAGTGATCAAATATGATTCCCGAGAGCCTGTACCTAAATTATTGAAACGCCACATAAACGCTCGTTTGGCATTTGCAGAAAAAGTTAAATTTTGTGACGATGAATTCCAAAAAATCATTTTTTCTGACGAAAAGAAGTTCAATTTGGACGGCCCTGATGGCTGTCACAAGTACTGGCGCGATGTAAGGCAATCCCGCCAAACTCGTCATAAGCGAAATCATGGTGGCGGATCGCTGATGGTTTGGGCTGCTTTTGGGTATGCTGGAAAGTCACCGCTTTGCTTCATTCCAACCAAAACTAATGCGGACATTTATGTACAATTGTTGGATGAAGTGCTCGTAGAATTTGCTGGGGACCTGTATGGAGATGATTGGATCTTCCAGCAGGACAATGCACCTATTCACACAGCGCGCACTACGAAGGAGTTCTTTACATCCAGGAGCATACCAGTTTTGGAGTGGCCAGCAATCAGTCCGGACCTAAACCCCATCGAGGACCTCTGGGGGATACTTTCGAACAAAATTTATAAGAACGGCCGTCAGTTTGAGACCATAAAACAGCTGAAAGAGGCTTTACTTTGCGAGTGGAGCCAAATAAGCCCGTTAACTTTAAAGAAATTGGTTGACTCTATGCCAAATAGAGTTACTCAAGTGTTTATAAAAAAAGGAAAACATATTGATTACTAACAATAAAAAAGAAATGGTTGGGTAGAATTTAATTGAATAAATGTCTATATGCACATATACTTATTTCCTAAGAGGCATTAATATTTAGTTGCCTATTTGTCTTGTTGTAAGCATATTGAAATGAAGTTGTTTAGTTTTATGTTACTATTCATTAATACTACTATATATTAAAAAATGAAATGAATTCCAATGGTTTCCGTTGTCTTATTTCAAATTAAGATGATGCACATATACTTATTTCCCTGAGGTAGTAACTCCATTCTGAGTTTCAATGTTCTGTGAGTTTCACTTCCGAAGCTGTTCGATATAAATATTCGATATAAATATTATAAATATTATAAATATTATAGGCTTATATAGGGTGGAGCCACACCCCCTTGTCCAATACCTGTCCAAGTTTTCTATCATCACTAAGTGATAACTTCATTTTGAGTTTCAATGTTCTGTGTCTTTTAATTTCGCGAACAACTGATTTTAATCGATTTTATATGAGAAATATAGGCGAAAGGGGATCCACAATTTTTGCAATATCTGGAGAACCACTCAAACGATGTTGCATAAATAAGTTTTAGAGCCCGTGCCATGAGTTTGGCCAAACACACCCTGGCCAAGTGATGGAGTAACATACGGACACCATTAGATTTTTATATATATAGACATTATTTGGTTTTATGAATTTTGTACGTTCTCAGTTCAAGTATTTTTGATCTTAAATTTTTTGCATATGCATTTTGTGCATTGTTTGGTTCGTGAATAGTTTATTATACTCATGTTATTGCTTACTGGATCAAAATACAGTATATGTAGTCCTCTTTAAGTATTTCAACTGAAATAAGCTCCATACAAAAGCTGAATTAAAAAAAAACTCCATTTTACCACAAACATTTTCGCCACTTCATATATAAAATTTTATTGCATCAAACTGATGAATAATCATTTTTAAAAATTTAAATTGCATTTTTTTTTTATACACATATTTCGCAAAAAAAAAAGAAATAAGTTCCCTCATATGTCCGAATACTACTTTTAAGCTCAAACTGACAGATAGTTTTGTTTAAATTAATTGAACACTTGATAATTTCTATGAAACTGATTTAATTTTTGAGCTTTTCCATTGATATTAATTAAATTCAAAACTTGTTTAGCATAGCTTTTTGACCAAATAAAAAACAAAAAAAAAAAAAAAAAATGTTAAGTACTGCAAAATAAATAGAAATAAATCAAACTTAATTTTGGAATAGTTTTATTTTTATTTTTAGTTTTAGTTTTGTTTTTAATTTTGTTTGTGTAGCACTTTTTCCCCGGGCTTATCTCGAAACAGTGAAAAACTTTTAATTGCTATTTGAAGTATCTGCGCGCACATAAAACGAAACTTTATGCTATCCATCCATTCGAACTCAGGCCAGTTCTAGTGCCAGCGCACAAAAATAGAGCAAATGGATGAGTTCGTGATGCACTACAACTTAAATGGCAAAAATATTGTGTATTTCAACCTATACACTTACACACAAAGCGCATCTATGTTTGTGTATTCGTTCGTATGCATGAATAGTTTTTTACACCAACATGTGTTGATGGCTTAAAAACTAAAGTTAAATCCTGCAATGAAATGAGAATGAAAAATATATTCTGAGAATGAACTGCCTGAACACGAACATATTTGAATATTAAAAAATTTCTTAAATAAATTTCTTAAAATTGATTATTTGAATATATTTCTGACACTTTAACACGAAACTGCTATCAAAAATAACCCTGAAATATGTTTTAATTAAAATTTTTGATAGGAAAAAAAAACAGCTGAAAGAAATGATTTAAGGCTTAAATTATTTTATCAAATCATTTTTATATATAATACGTAAATCATTTCAATTGAAAATATCTGAAATTTTTCATTTTAAAACACGATTATCGAGCAAACTACAAAAGCAATTTGAAATCTTGAAACCAATTTTTACAGTTCAGAGAACTAAAATCAATTAAAAAAGGAAGTTTCATCAAAATGGGCTCAATTTTCTATTTTTACCGAATCGTTATTTGGGTACGCATCACTGTGCGACGCTATTGTTGTATTTTGACGTATTTTTCCAGACTAAGGTGGACGCTTTAACACATATCTCAGCTTTGAGTCACTTTTTTTTTATATTGAATTTCCCTGAGAAGTTGACGTTTGACCGAATTTTTTTCACCGGATATTTTCACTTTAACTTTGGTGCTCTCTGGTAAGCAAATTGACCCAGTAAAAACAATAAAAATGTATTTTCTATAATATTACCAAGTGAATAATAGTATCTACATAAAAGAAGACACAGTTTTGATAGTATCGTATGTGTAGACGTTGATTTTTTTATTTTGATAAATTTGGTGATGAATTTGTTGCTTTTGTTCATTCTTATGTTGGATAAAAATAAATGTAGTTCTGTGCTAAATTTAATAAATGAAAGTAAATATTTCGGAAAAATATGAATTTTTTTTTTCCCCGCTACAGTAAAGATTTATGTATATATTTTATATATAATATAAAATTTAGATTTTGGCAAATAATATTTATTTTTAATATGGAATAAATATAATAATAATATAGTATAGATTTCGAATTTATTATAATATTTAAAAAATAAATGAAGTTTTCATTGCACAATGACCATGCGCAGTCTCTGCACATGGAAACCTGCGTTGTAGAAAGTAACTCGTAGCCAAGGGGGAGGGGAAGATTTTGGGATTCAAACCCTCCCCAAGAGGTCTAAACAGTATGGGAAAATATTACGAAAGAGAGTATAAGTTATTTTTTCCCAAAAAATTATATAAGGGGTGGTTAAATTTTTAAGGGCCGATGTTGAATGTGAACCACACCTAAACGTCAAGTTTTTTTTTGCATTTCATTTGACAATTCTCAATTTCAGACTAACTCAATTTGAACCATGGAAAGATACACAATCGAGCAGCGCGTTAACGTTATTCAGGCTTATTATGAAAATGTGCGTTGAAATCAAAATGCATATCGTGCACTTCGTGATTTTTTATCACTCAATTTAATCGTCCAAATGTGCGTACAATTGGAAAAATCGTGCAAAAATTTGAGCAAACCGGGTCTGTAGGAGATGTGAAAACACCAGTGCATGCTCGTACAGCTCGTACTGCAGAAAATATTGCTGCTGTTCGCGATAGTGTGGCTGAAGAGCCGTCCACCTTAACTCGTCATCGTGCCCAACAATTGCACCTCTCACGCTCGTCGTTGATGAACATTATGCATAAAGACTTGCATTTACACGCTGACAAAGTGCAATTGACTCAAGAACTAAAGCCTCTTGACCATTTCGTTGTCAATGGTCAGAATGGTGGCAAGAAATGGCAACAGTGGATGATCAATTTTTGAAGAAAATCATCTTCAGTGATGAGGCACATTTTCACCTCAGTGGATTCGTCAATAAGCAGATTGTTGAAAAACCAATGCACCCACAAAGAGTGACTGTTTGGTGCGGTTTATGGGCTGGCGGCATCATCGGACCGTATTTTTTTCAAAATGAGGCCGGTTTCACAGTAGTTACTGTGAATGGTGTTTGCTATCGTGAGATGATAACGAACTTTTTATGGCCCGAATTGGAAGATATGAATGTGGACGATATGTGGTTTCAACAGGACGGTGCCACTTGCCACACAGCTAACGGAACAATGGCTCTTTTGCGCGACAAATTCAATGGCCGTGTTATCTCACGTGATGGCGATGTCAATTGGCTTCCAAGATCATGTGATTTAACACCGTTGAACTTCTTTCTTTGGGGTTATTTGAAAGAAAAGGTGTACGTCGATAAGCCAGCAACAATTCAAGAGCTTAAGGATGAGATAATTCGGCACATTAACGGCATAGAACCTCACTTATGCCTCAGCGTCATCGAAAATTTGGACCATCGGATGGAGGTGTGCCGCCGAGATCGCGGCGGCCATTTGGCCGATATTTTGCCGATTCCATACATAATTGAACCATACCAATTTTATCATAATAATAAGAAGAAATGACAATAATTTCTTAACTAATTTGTGTTTTATTCAAAATCAACATCGGCCTTTAAAATTTAACCACCCTTTATATCTTTTTGGAAAAAAATTGAAATAATTATGTGTATAATTTCAATACAATTTTAAAAAAATTTCGTGTGAGCAATCAATATTTTTTTGAAAAGTTTAACTTTTCTTGCAAAGGTCATAATCATTTGATTTGAATAGTCTGTAAGAAGTTTGTATATTAAAGAACCATTTCCAACTATGGGTTTCAATGTTCGAAAAGTCTTCGACGTCCGAAAAAAAATTGTATATTATATGAAATAATATGTACCTCGAACGAATTTAAATATATAAATTATAGAAAATGAGGTTAACCTTTTTGAAATATTTCAACACAAATGATCAAGAGCTGGACCTACCAGATTTATGTCGACTCTGCAGTTTTCACTCTCTGAGGTTTGCCATTATCTGCAGAGAGTTGACGGCCGAACAGAAAAATTAATTCAATTGAAAAAACTTTTTGTGTCAGATGGGGGATTTGAACCTGGGTTCTCTGGCGTATGAGCCACACACTCTACCCACTACACCACGGCCGCCACGTAAATTATGGGTGCCGCTCAACACAACTGATCATAAAAAGTTCGGCCAAAGTCCTTCCAAGATCTAATTTGACCAATTTTTTTTTTTATATAATAATTTCAATCTTAAAAATAAAGTAATGAGCGAGAATAACATTTCCTTTAAAACCATATTTTAGCGCATTTATACTGTGAGTACCATGGTAGTGCCAACCCCTTTATACGATATTCTTCCGAAATCAGAAAGATTTCGAAATAGTAACAAACATTTCGCATAAATTCAACACTTTAATTTCCCACAAATTTTTTTGATTTCAAAAAATTTATAAAAATATTAACTTTTCCGTTAAAATTGCTGTAATAAAAAATGAAAGCATTTTTGCAATTTTTATTTTTTGTTTTTTTTTTTTTTTTTTGGATTCGAACAATGTAACTTCACAAAAACCTGGGACGGTATTGAAAAGTCAAATCTGACACTATGAGTTTGAATTATGAGAGATATTTTCAAATATGTTGACTGTTTTGGGCACACTAATGTCTAACTTAAGAAAAACTAATTATATAAATAACAGTTAAAATAAACTTACCACCACGCACGTGCACCTCACGACTGAGCACTGTGCCAACCAGATTACGCAGCTTGCATCTAAAATATGATTGAAAAATGAACGTTTTATAAATATCCTCCTATAAGTTAGTGAAAACGTATCATGTTATTGATGAACTCACCTGTAGACCGTTGAGTGAATTTCATGTCGATACTTTTCGGCAGAGAAAGTATAAAACATGAGGCTGCCATTTGAAAGGGTAAAAACTAGATCCTGTTGCGGTGGTATAGGGGTCCATTCAATCTGCATTATTGAAAGGTAAAAAAAAAAAAGAAAAAAAGGAAAAAATATAATGAGAGCATCTAAAAAAATGTTAAAAAATGAAGCGAATCAATTAAAATTGAAAGGCAAAATTCGGAAAGTTTATTATGCTTGATAAATTTTGCGGTTTATTGAAATGCTTGCGAATGAAGCGCACAGTAAGTTAAGCGCAAAATTAATTGAAGAACATTAAAATGATTTTTGCATAATTAATCAGGCTCAAATCAAAGGCACACACAAAAAGTAACCGCTTTACAGCTGAATGCAAAAGCTAAAGTTGGGCCATTTATTTATTTGCAATTAAAAACACCACGCGCGAATGGTGTACATTATACAAACAGAACACCACCGACTTCTCCCCCCCCCCCCCCTCCACTCCACGGAAACAAGCACCATCTATTTGCACTCATAACAGCGTGGTAGTTATAAGCTTACCTCTGGCTGCGGACTGCCATGACCTGAGCATTCTATAAGTCCTCCAGAATTATTTGAAAATTCCACTTTGTGCGGTGGTTCGTGAAGAAATATCGGTCCCTGTAGGTCCAGTCCATTAACGTTGAAGCCATATTGTTCAGCTGTTGCCCAAAAATGTAAAAAACATCAGCAGTGCAGAACGATGGTAATATAAGAGAGAAAGAGAGATAGAGAGAGAGAGAGACAAAAATATCCTTTAGTATGCTAAAATTTCAAATTTATAATTAAATATGTTGCGTTTGGTGGGCAAAAGTGGTCAAAAATACAACTGAAACCAAAAAAAAAAAAAAAAAAAAAAAAAAAAAAAAACAACTGAAAGAAACTCACAAAAATTGCAGGCAGGGTAAGAGTTGCTGATGCTAATAGCCACACCTGCGGCAAATAATGTTGCCAACAAGTGAAGAAAAACAAAAAAAAATAAAAAATAGAGTAGCTCTCGAAATTGTATTAAAAAAAAATGTGTCTATAGTGGCTTCTGGAATTGTGGCTGTTGGCCTACTTTCGGCAAAAATTCTACTTAACCGCTGAATCACTCAACCACAAAGCACTTTAAGCCAGGTGATGCGCTAATACATATCTAGCTATGCATAATTTAGGAAAATTTATAACCTCTCCACCCGCGACTTACCACGACTTCGTGCTGTTTATTGTTTTTTATTTTTTTTTTTTTTTTTTGTGCTTGTCTCTTCTTCATGTTTTGTGCCTTGCCAGGACAGAACTAATAAAGCATCTTCTTGACATTCATGAAAACTTTTAAATTTCTTGAGCTTTAAGCTTTGAGTACTTTGAATATATTTAGAAAATTGTTTACCTTTATTTAAACTTAATAAAGAATTTTAACTATGAAAAGCTGCTGTTTTTGTCATGCTGAGCGCCAAGAGCACCACAAAAACCACAACCACCACAATCACCACAATCACCACAAGCAACACAGGCACCACATAGACGTTAAAACCTATTCGAAATACTGCCGCATGGTAACAACTTTATGCATGCCAAACAGCAAATAGCTAAAGTAAGTAACTAAGAAAAGCTTTCATTTCGCTTAATAATGTCAAATGTTGGTAACACTTCACAAACGTTGTTGTTCTAAGTATTGTTGTTGTTGTTGTTGTGGTTCTTGACAACTCTGCTATTTATCGTTGTTGATGGTCCAACCTACAACAACCACCAAACTTTGTTGGCAGTTCTTGTTTTGGTGGCTTAGTCTTTGTGTTCATTTTTCTTTTGGTGTGTTTTCTATTGTTGTAGCTGTACTCGTAGTTGTTGTTTTCGTTGTTGTTGTTGGTCCTACTTACAATTGGTCTTCCTCTCGTTCTCTTGCTTTTTGTCTATGTGTCACCTGCCAGCTTCACGTTGAACTACATTAATTATAATGAAAATTTAATTTCCCAAAAGATTTTGCTTAATTGCAAGTTACACAAATTTTGTATGAAAATTCTACTTCTTCTTGAGTAAAAGTTGCCAGCAACTACAAAAAATGGACTTTGTGTGTGTGTATGTCTCTGTGTGTATGTTTGTGTTTATCAAGTTTAATTAAAATTGTACAAAGCAAATTGAAGCTACGCATTAAGTTTATTTTGTATAATTTTAAGTTATTTAAATGATGTTGAAGTTTATCGGCCAGGGACAAAAATTATTTCAATTAAGTTTATGTTTTGGCAACTAGTTGGTTTTCACTTTATCTGCAGTGTGCAGATAATTTGTTATTGTAGACTTTGAGTTTATATTAAGAGTGTTTTACTCACACCTATAATCTTCACCTGATATTCAGATAATATTCAATACCATCATCGGCGTAGTCAGGGGGAAGAAAATATATTTTTATTAGTTTGAGGTATGCTTTGGAAGAAGGTTCTTTAACTAAAAAAAAAGTTGAATTTTAAGTAGATAAACTTGAATTTGAGGATAAAAACCTGTGTTGTTAAAGTTTTCAATTACAGATTTTCTGATGTTACAGTTTTAGTTATAGTTTAAAATTATAAGTTCAGTTAGTTATAGCTTCAATTATTGTTTTTCTGATATCTACGGGAAGTTGCCTGCCCTTCCCCCTTGCAACGCCAATGAATGCAGCTATATTTTTTGTATCGCTCAACTCAAAAAAGCACATTGAAAAACCTTTTTATGCAAACGTTACCGAGAAATGAGTTTTTCATATTTTTTTTTTTTTCGGAAGTAGCTTCACAGTTTTGGTAGTTGAAAAAAAATTATTTTAAAATCAATTTATGCAGTGATTTCCATGGGTATTTGGAGAATTTTTCTAATCATGGTATAAAGTTTTTATAAGAAAAATTAATAATAAAAGACAGAGGCACTTCGTTATAAAGAAATTCTAAATCAAATCTTTCTAAAACTCTATTTTAGCTTTTAATCAATTAGAGGATTAAAGTTGAGTTTAAGATAGATTCAACCTAGAATTTCTTTATAGCTGTGGGCCAAAATTTCGAACGTATCGTAAGTATAGGCGTAGAATTTTTTGTTTGATATATTTGATGATGAATTTGCTGTTCTTGCTCATTTTTATGTTGGTTAAAAATAAATGCAATCAAATGTTTTTCTTTAATAAATAGAAGTAAATAAATATTTCGGTAGAATATGAATTTAATAACAGAACCCCGACCACTTGGCCAGACATTTGTTTAACTGGCGTACATTTATATAGCAATCTATGTATAGTTAAACTGGTGAAGTTTCTGTATTCAGAAAAACTGGTTTGAGCCAGTCTATATGAACTGTAGCTGAAATAATTCCGACAGGTTAGCAACTTAGTCGCGCCTGCCTGTCCCAAGCCAGGATAAAGGAGGAGGGTTGTTTGTAGGATACGTCCTGCAAACATAAAAACTGATAGGGTCAACCAAGAGCTCGGGGTGGTGCCCATCTTGATAGCAGGTCATATTCGGTATACCGATATGAAACAAGCCTGCGAAGGTATAGCAATTGACCTTAAAACTTGTTAGTACGGGGACAGTCTTAACCCGTCAAATGGGGTAGACCCTATCTATCCACCGCACTGAGACCTTAAAACGGCTGGATAAAAATGGATGTGAGTGTTTTGGCATGTGTGCTTTATATATCGACGCTTTGGCTTTTCTTGGGGTTTGCTTGCCGATGTTTTGACTCGTTCCCTAAACTGGGAGTTCTCATACTGAGCACGGCAGTCCCTGCGAACAAGGCCAATACTCCATCTGGATTTTGAGATCCTTAGATCATCCGGAATGCCAGAGTAAGAGTGGCAACAAAAGGTCCTGCTCTGTAGGTACCAGTCATGTGTAATAGTTTGCAACTGAGCCGTCAGCTGTGAGCTAAAATGGCCCTTTCAGTGCTCATTGAGCACAGTCACGCATAAAAATGCACTTCTTCGTAATTGCATTAGTGTATTTTTGGTATTTTTGCGGGAATGTTGTGGATTCTCATTGACGGGATCGAGTTGCCCAGATGACTGTCGTGGGCTGGACCTTCGGGGAGTCTCGTACTGGTTGTGTGAATGCTACACAGGTCTAGATTGACCGGAGGGGTCGCGCAGTGGTACGACCGGGCTGGCATATCTGTCTTAATATGCAAGAGATTGGGTAGGTCTCGTCTTCACCAGTAGATGGATTGTAAGTACGTCACTACTGAAGTCTAAACTGGTTCTGCTATTACGGGCAGTATATAATTTATTGCATAATGCTCCTAATCAGCAGGGCACTGGGTGATGCTTTGTGTTTGTGAAACAGCTTCCATGATCGTGTTGTTACACCGGATGCCCCGTATGTTTTACTAGTTAAAACATAAACGGGTCCGTGTTGTAGTACAACACATAAGTTCTGGTTGTCTGTTTCATGAACTATTACCCTAGGTCTGGAAGACACAAGTAGTTAAGCCTTGCGGCAGGCGTACTTGTAAGACCAGAATCTAACTGTAGCTGTAATGCTTTTTTTAAAAATTGTAGAGAATATTGGTGTTTTGTCTTTCACCAGTTAATTCATAAAAAATAAAAAAATTAGGTGGCAACTCTACGAAAAAAAATTACACTATTTTTAAATTCTGATAATCGATGCGGCTTATGTGATCCATTTTCCTGGTGTTTGCACCAGAACCGAATTCGTAGAAGTAAAAACATGCAGTTGGCATCCATTTGGTAAGAGAAATTCAACATTTGTAAAATCAGAGAACGGGTTCGGACTTAGCGACTAATTTTCACCTAGTCTTTGCCAGCACCAGCACAGTTAAAATTAAAGAAAAAATATAGGTTGCAACCTACATTTGCATATTAACTATGTCTATTAACTGTGTTGAAAATTACATAGTTTCGAAATTCTATTAACGGATACGGATTAAGTGACCCATTCTTACCTACAGTTCGTTCTAGCACCGAATTCGTAAAAATTTAAAAATTTAGGTTTCAGTCTTATGGTAGAAAAAAGGAAAACAAAAACTGACGATGGATTCGGATTCAGCGACCTATTTTTAGCTTATATTAGCCCAGCAACGAACTCGTAAAAATATAAAAAATTTAGGTGGCAGCCCTATAGTAAAAAAGTTACATAAGTTTTAAAATTCTAACAACGGATTCGAATTCAGTGACCCATTTTTAGCTAGTGTTCGCCTCAGCACCGAATTCATAAAAATAAGAAAATTTGGGTGGCAACCTTTGGAAAAAATACGTAATTTTGAATTCATTAAAATTTAAAAATATAGTTCGCAACTCTATGGTAAAAAATTACATAATTTTTGAAATTCTGACAACGGATTCGGATTTAGTGATCCATTTTTACCTAGTGTTCGCCTACCGAATTCGGAAAATAAAAAAAAGAATTGGTGGCAACCCTATTTTTTAGCCTATAGCTTTTGAGTCATAAATATCTACATTTAAAAAAAAAAAATCAAATAAATTGGTTGAAAATTATGGGCAGCAGAGGCTTTTTTCCATTTTGTACACCATCACCAAATTTCGAACCAATTTTACACTATTGTGCATTCATCATTAAACAAGAGTGCATACAGCCCGTAATTTTGAGAATATTGCTGCAATAGTAGAGAGTGTTCATGAAAACCGTTAACAATCGATTCGTTGCCGATCTCAGACGTATCTTGAGCAGTGCAGGATTAGCACACAGCGGGGCCTGGGGCTAAAATGGACACGGGGCCTACTTAAGGACAGAGCACTTAGCTCGGTACTTTTAATAATCAAAATATTAATTTTACGCATTAATGTCGCATTATGTCATTAATGTCAATTTTTCTTTTCCATTATGAAAATGCAAAAAAAAAAAAAACCACAAAACTTTCACATCAACAAAAACACCTACTTAACGATGCTTATAACAACGTGTAGTAAGTAGAAAAAAACATTATTTTCTGCTATTTTTTTTTTTTTGTTGGAATAGCCGCTAGTTTGCTTATCGAAGGTTTTTGGATTGGTGGTTAGTGTATAAAAGTATCACGCGATGGGGTACGATTTTTATACCCATAAAGGGCAAACAATTTTTTTAATATTGCATCCTTTTGCTATAATAGACGCAAGTAAAAAGGAGTATAAGTAATAAGGAACAAAATTTCAAGAATTTAACCATAGAAAAAATTTGAACCTGAATCGAAAAATGCATTCAAAAAATCAAATCATACATTTTGTCAGAAGTGCCTGGGGGGCCCTGCCTGCTCGGGGCCGGGGGCTGCAGCCCCTCCTATCCCCCACCTAAATCCGCCCCTGATCTTGAGGCGTGATCTTGGTCTGAATGCCTATAAAATACAGCTCTAACACGAATTGAAGCCAGCTGATGTTGGTGTACGTTTTCATTTCGGTTTACGGGCCGAAAAATTGTGTTTAGCGACGAAGCTCATTTTTTGTTGAACGGTTACGTTGACAAGCAAAACTGCCGTATTTGGGCCGATGAACAACCAGAAGTAATCCAAGAGCTTTCTATGTATCCCGATAAATGTACTGTTTGGTGTGGCTTATGGTCAGGAGGCATCATCGGACCGTATTTCTTCAAAAATTCGGATGGAGTCCGTATTACAGTCAATGGTGCTCACTACAGAGCAATGATCAATGAATTTTTGAAACAAAAATTTGCCGATCTCTGGTTTAACAGGATGGCGCAACATGTCATACAGCTCGAGAAACAATCGCTTTATTGAGGAAAACGTGCGATGAAAACATCATGCCAAGAAATTGAAGGAAATAATTTTTAAACATTGAGTAGTAGGAACCAAACTCTTATTCCAAATAAAGATTTGCAGCAATACATTGATTTTTATGTATTTTATTTACAAAACAAAGTAGGAAGCTCTTATTGGATCACTCTTTAGATACACGCACCTCAATCAGTATTTCAAAAATATCTGGAGTTTTTATAGCACAACAAACATGCGCAGTCTCTGCATATGAACACTTGCGTAGTAGTAAAACAATTTATTTTGTTAACAGACTGGCTCTGTAGCTACATATATCTGTATTATTTACCATAACAACAACATAATCAGCTTCTAGAGCATTTTATGCGAGATTTTTTTTTTATAAAAAAATTTTTTTTACAAAAATGTAAATGTTTCTTCTTTGATTTTGCTATTTTGTGACTTTATTAAAGAAGCGACGAAATCCAAATTTGAACATTAGTCATTCGCCATATAAGTGATATTTTGGCGTATATTTTAGATATACCCCAAAAAGTGATAAAAGTTGCAAGTGCTTGAAAAAAGACCCGCATACAAACCGCGATCTAAGATGTAATTCTTCGTCAAAAAAAGACCTAAGACCTTCATTTATCAATTTATGTGTATATAAAGGGAATGTATATTCCGCTAAGAAAAAAACAATTTTATTTAGGATTTTGTTTCCACCTGTTGAGTGCCACGCTACTGTGCAATTTCACAAAAAAAATTTTGTTCCAGGCGATTTGATAACTTTTTTTTTGACTAATGTTGAATCCAGCATTCAGATTTGAAAATCGGCCAAGCTATTTTTGAGAAATGTGCAATGTTATTTTTTGCGAATTTTGGGAAAAAGTTATCTTACCTGGGTGACTGTAGCCTCTGATCTAATGATTTCGACAACTTTTTAGAAAGAATTTAAGAATGAATTTTGTGCGGATCTTAATTTCATACATACCTGAGAAAACTCGCTCAGGCCCCTTATAGTCAGACCGGAATTCAGGACTGAATCTCTAATCATAATCATGGCTCCATTATGCAATTTTGATTTCAAGGCAAAAATTAAAATATAATTCAGACTTCCTTTTTACAAACCTGTATTCTAAATTGAAATTAAAATATCAGTCAAATTTCATTGCGAGCTAGATTTCATATCTGAATTTGAAATAAAAATTTATATTTAGACCAGAAATCGTAGTCGAATATTTAAAAAAGATAATACCAAATTTTAGGTTTGAAGAGGCGGACATTTGTATGAAAAAATGGGGACTGTTTTTAAGGAAAGGTCAGGCTTAGGTAATGCCTGTCAGTCCTAAGTTCCAGTCTGTTCAGACATAACTAAAATAAAATCCGCCGAATTATGTTTGCCAACATGAACTAGTCTTGCCTTAACTGTGTAAAAGAGGGCCTTGGAGCTCGGCGTTGGTAGCCTTTCCTTGGAGCAAATTGGCCAAAAACATGTGGTGTAATTTATGAACAGCATCTAAAATTCGTGGTCTCTGACTTTGGATTTGATATCAAAATTTTAAAAATTCAAAATGGCGATACAATATGGTGGCTAAAATTTCAAAACCTTATCAGAACATTATGAAATTTATTTATTGGGGCACTAAATGAAAATCTGATGTTAAAATTTCAAAATTCAAAGTGGCGAATCCTATAATATTATCAAAAATGGAAAAATATCCTCAACCTAAAATACAAAAAAGGATAAATTGAAAAATATCTATGCACATTTAAGCACATAGGGAAATAAAAAGTTTGACTAACTTGATATTGAATTCAAAAAAATCCAATACTTACTCCGGAATTTAGTATATTCTGGATATAATTTCAAAAAAGTATTAAAGAAAGCTCTTAATATGTTGAAATGAATAGGAAAATATAATAAGCAACTTATGTAGTTTTCTCTTCAAAGAGTTGTATACACTCCAGCTGCCTTATCATATTTTCAAATCGACTGCCATGCATATGAAATTGATAAGAAAGTCAGTAAAATGCGTGCATTTCATACATATTTATGCGCTTGAGCATAAAAAACGACACACATAAACATAGTCGTTCATTAAAATGGTGTAAAAAGGCAATAAAAATTGCATTTCAAAAGTGTTATGAATAATAGTTAAAAAGAGAGTTTAAAGAAATTGAAACAAAGTCATAAAAAAAGATATATAAGTGGAAAAAAAAATATAATTTATGATTGCAGCAAAAAAATAAAAAAAGTAAATTAATTGCAAAGCTTTTACTTTGTCAACGTCCAATGTTTTGACATTTAGAAAAGGTCGTCCTCTCGTTACACTCTCATTAATGCGCAAATGATGCGAAAAATAAAGAAAAAAGAAAAATATCATCAAGAGCAGTGAATGGAGGAGGACTTATCCTGTATCCAGGATTTAAAGGATAAAGCCAGAGAGCATACAAAAATTCACCTGAAAGGCAGAACAATTTGTAGAACGCCAGAACAAACTAACACACAGATGAACAAAATGGTACACGTTCTATACAGAGCCAAGGCATGTTTTGCTGATATTATAATCATCAACCAGAGCTGCCATCATTATTACGGATCATTAAAAGATTCCTCTGACTGCTACATAGAGCTCAGCAGTATAATGACTGGCAGAGTGGTGAAAAGGAGGATGGTGGTGGTGGTGATGGTGGTGGTTATGGTGAGCTATTGTGCGATGAGCAATTCAATGATGGCTGCAATCTTAAGCAGCAAATGTTTTAAAAGGCGATTAGAAGCAGCATAGATAATTATGAATTTCCTAGAAGTATGCAATATATTTACTCAAAAGTCTGGCATGAGTAACATTAACGTTATTTAAAGAATGTTTTTGGGGAAAACTGTCAATTTATTCATATCTTATGAGGCACGCAGAGCAGCAACAATTATTTAAAAATCTATTTTATCATTGAATAAATAATTAAATATGTATTCATGAAGTAAATAATGAATGAATTTATTATAAAAATGGCCCTTTAAAACGACTTAAAGCTTTTTAGATCATCTTAGATAGATAAAAAATGTGCTTTAAAAAGTAAAATTTGTGCTGCGATGTATACAAAATGTGTTGTAATGTGCTACATTAAAAAACAAACTAGTTCTAATTGTATAATCTTAATAATCTTAATGTAATACTTTTGTAATATGAATTTTTTTAAAAATTTGAATATTGTGCTGTAATATAGCCAAGTTGTGCTGCAATCTGCAGTAGAAAATTTAAAAAGTTCTTCTCTGCATAATTTTAATACGCTTTTTTCTCTAATTTTTGGTTAATTTTGATTTGTTTTTGAATTAGAGTTTCTAAAAATATAAACATTTTAACCAAAAAACTATAAAATATGATATACCATGGAATTTTTGTAATAATTTTACCGTAGATTCTATTCAAAGGAAGGAAGTTCTTTATTAGTAGAAAAATAGAAAACGTTACAAAACATATGTTATCGCACAATTTACAGATATATGGTACTTACGCCTTAATTCTTAAACATTATCTTAAACTTAGAATTTATCACAGATTTTTATTCTGAAAATTATTTTTTGAAGGAAAATACTACAATTAAAAAACCTTCAATGTAAAGCTTACAAACTAGTAATAAATTAACATTTGTAGACTAACAGTGAGTAATATATTAATACAAAATTGAATATATATGTATATATACAACATTTATTGGTACAATTCTGAAATTAGACTATTATCGAACATATCAGAACGAATTTTAAATTTGTCAGTTATTTCTTTTATACGAACTGATACCAGTTTGACGTCAGAGTCGACGTGGAGTCTATTTGTGGAAAAATGCCACGGGAGTCTCAGCATCATTTTCAAAAGCTTATTTTGACATATTTGTAATGTTTTTATATGAGTTTTAGCACAGACGCTCCAGGCAGGACAAGCATATAAAATAATGGCTTGAAATATGGTTTTACAAATTATTAACTTATTTTCTCTGCTTAAGCAAGAATTTCTATTTATCAAAGGATATAACATCTTTATAGCTATGCTAAATTTGTCCTTAATATGATTGATATGCTCGCGAAATAGTAATTTCTTATCAAAAACCACACCTAGGTATTTAACCGTATTTGTCCATGGTATACTATGATTATATAATGTTATGTTAGTGCTAGGCTAGTAGCAATGACTTCTTTTTCTCGTAAAAAAGATAGCTTGCGTTTTCTTAGCATTTATATTGATTTTCCATTTCTCGAAGAAGTCGGCAATATTATAGAGTGCACTTTGAAGATTCGTCACAATATCATGACCGAATTCGTGCGAAAAAAAGATACCAACATCATCAGCATACATAGCATACTGGCAGTTATTATATCTCGGAAAATCAGAACAGAATATTATGAATAGCAGAGGTCCAATAACTGATCGCTGAGGAACACCGGCTGGCAATTCAATCATATCAGAGTACGCATTATTTAAAGTTACGCAGTAGGAGCGATTATTCAGAAAACTTTGAATTAGTTTAGTGAGATATATTGGAAATTGAAAGTTAATTAGTTTATAAATTAAACCTTTATGCCAGACAGTATCGAACGCTTTTTCAACATCTAACAAGATTAGCCCGGTCGATTTTTTCGCTATAAGATTAGTTTTAACATGATTGCTTATACGTTTAATTTGATGTGTTGTGCTATGAAACCGTCTAAATCCATTCATTGTTCATTTGGTACGATATTATATCGGTCAATATGTAAAGATAATTTAAATTTAATAACCTTTTCGAAAATTTTGCTCAAACTACTTAAGAGGCTGATAGGTCGATAACTGTCGGCTAAATTGGCTGGCTTGCCGGGCTTACGAATGGGAACTATTTTAGCCACTTTCCATGTACTCGGAAAGTATTGTTACTTTAGGCAGGAGTTAATTAAAAAAGTAATATAAATAAAGGATATAGGGACATATTCCGATGACTGGGTTTCTACAGAGAGTGAGTCAAAATGGTTCACAACTGAATTTACAGTATTTTCCTGTAACGGTGAGCTTAAATGCGCAGATACCTTGTGGTTTTCCAGGAATATATTGGCAAAGGTGTTTGCTTTGTCATGACTAAGAATAATGGTCCTGTCTTCATCGCGCAAAGGAGGGATCGGATTATTCTTTCTTCGCAATAGCTTGCAAATGTTCCAAAATGGCTCACTTCTTTTTTCAAGTGAGCTTACTTTATTATTCCATGACATATTTCTAAACATAAAAATCTCCTTTCGAATTTGAGCAGAATACCCTGACATATATTCGTAATCAGATTTTTGTCTGTAGCGGCTCCATTGGCGCCGGAAGTTATTTCTAGTTTTAATCATATCGATGATATATAAAGGCAGTTTAATGAAATTTGTCTTTGGTTGTTTCAATGGGACAGAATTTCGGACGGCAATAGCTACATTTTTATTAAACATTTCTAAATTTATTTCAATCAGATCGGTAGAAGTCACTTCTTCTAGATTAACTTGTACATTACCAAGAGAATTATTTAGCGAGGAGCGAAAGCTTTTCCAGTTTGTGTTTGCGTAGTCTAAAACAAGGTTCTTATGGATCGCAAAGTTAAGGCTTAGCGAAAACTTTACTGGTAAGTGATCCGAACAAAACTCATTAAGTGCTACTGGCTGCGTTATATAACTAGACATATTTGAGAGGATAAGATCTAAATTAGATGGTAAGGATCTGCTTGAAGCAGGTATGTATGTGGGGTTTGGACAATATAAAATTGCTATAGGAAAAAACGTAGTAAACTCATGTAGTATATTTCCCCATGAGTTTGCTCGTGGACAACCCCAATCACGATGCTTGCTATTAAAATCACCACTAAGAATAAAATAGCCATTTAAATTAAAAAGTGTTCTTAAGTCCTTTTTAAATTTTCGTCGCAGTTCAAGAGAACTAGAACCACCTGGAAAATATATGCTAAACAGTTTTATTCTTTTGTTTCCTGACGAGATTATTTCAATACCTATATTTTCTATTACTTCTGTTTTAATATAAGGTATTTCTGAAAATTGCATAGATTTTTTAATTAATATGGCAACACCGCCGCCAGTTCTTTCTCTATCTTTTCGCAGGCAATGATAGTTATGATGATGCAGTTTATTTGAGTGCTTAAGCCAAGTTTCAGAGAGCATACAAATATCTATATTATTTTTGTCCAAGAAGTCAAAAAGCTCCATGAACTTATTGCGGACACTACGACAGTTCCAAAATATTATATTTAAATGAGAGAGAGACATTATTTAGAATACAAATACTTAATAACTAATTGTGCGATAACGTTAAACTGATCTTGTTTGTTTTTACATTCTCTTAACTTTAAAACGAGATCAAATGTAATGCTTGTGATCTCTTCTTCAGAGAATAAGTTGTTGTTATCATTGAATGCAGCTGCTTGGGCATAAGTTGAGAATGATGCTTGCTTTGAAGGTGTGTGTTGGAGCATTGCATGAGCTTTTGGAGCTTTGCTTGATGGTCGTAACATGTGCTCTCTGGCAGGTGGTGGAAAATGCGATTCATTGTAATTAAAGTTATCACAATGAAGAGATTTCGACGATCTAGAGAAAGGTGGAGAGCCTGAGCTTGGGCGATTGTATTTGTTTTTTATGTGAAGAAATACCGCGCGGTTAGGACATGTAAGATCATTCGATTTATGCGTGTTATTGCAGTTTGCGCATCGGACTCGATCGGGAATGTAGCAATCAGAAGTTTTGTGCTTTCCAGCGCAATTTGCGCACTTTGTATTAACAAAACAACCGCGTTCGCCATGCCCAAACATTTGGCAGTTTCGACATTGGACCAGTTTATTTTTTAATTTACGTTGGCAATCCCAACGGATTATAACTCGAAACAGAGATTTAACGTCACGTCGAAGATCGTTTAATTTAACAGACCCGTTCTCAAAATACACTATGTAGAGAGTATCATTCAATTTTTCATACGTTTTATTAACAGTTTTAACTTCTTTGCACTTGAAACCAAGAGAAATGAGTTCGTTTTTGACTTCGTCTGAAGTTTTTTCGAGTCCGTAGAGAACGACTTTGAACGAGCGTTCGGTTTTCAGGTCGTGAGTGAAAAATTGCCAAGATGTTTTACTTAATATTTCTTTGATTTTTATAAATGTTTCATGGGTTTCACTAAGAATTCTAATGCCAATTGATATTTTCTTTATGAAAAAATCTTGAACATCTTTTTCTAACAAAAGTTTTTTAACGTCATCACAATTTTGGACTAACACTTTAATTGGAGGAATAACAGTTTTTTGAGTTTTTTTATTTTGGGTGTTTTCATTGTATTCCATATCCAGCTCATCATCGGATAAGGCTTGTAAAGGTGTCCAGTAGTTTTTTCGCACATTGTCTTTATTATTTAAATTATTTTTGACCATAACTTTTGGTAACTTAGATGTCGACATTTCGTTTTCATCGTAATTGGGTGCAACCCGTTTCGCAATGTTGTAAAGTTTTAGAATTCACAATTTATTACTTAGATATGTTTTTAAGATCAAAACGTCCGACTCAGGCGAAAGCGTAGAGCGTGATGATTCTATTCAAAATTTATGAAAATAATTTGAGAGATTGCATGTATTTTACATACTAGGTCCATTAATGTCATTACCAAGGCACGAGTTTTGTTAACATGCCAACTTTTTTCTGCTCTACCATATACATTTTCTGATGATGCAAAAATATCGTTCATAATCTCCAGATACCGAAGCCAAGAATGTTTAGCTAATATTTAGATTTTCTGTTTTTTATGCATTTTTCCTTAATATTAGGTCAATTTTCGAGTCATTCTTATGAATTTTTATATAATTTTTCATAATTTTTAATGATTTTAGCATTTTTAGGGTAAATAAAATATTTCTTTATGCTTTTGAAAGCTTTCAAGGCAAAGCATTTGAATAGGTTCAAACATTGTTCTTCAACAATTAAATGAAGTATAATTTTCAACATTTTTTTAAAAGAAAAATTTATAACTTTCAATCTATACCACAAGCCATAGGAACTTGGCAATGCTGGTGAGAATATATTTAGAAATTTTGATCGAGTATTGAATAAAAATCAAATATTAAATATGCGCTGTTGTCTGAGCCGAAAGGAAAGAAGTTTTGTGATATGAAAGACAGTTTATACCGGCAATAGATTTTTATTTTGATAATTTATGAATATACATTTTAATGTATTGCAATGTAATGCAGATAAATACCTTTTTATTAAAAAAAGAAATATATTCATTAATTTGGGTTTTTTAATTTAAAATGGGTTTTTTTAAAGGCATTTTTAGAGGATTTTGACGACATTTTTATTACTTTTTTAGAGCATTAGGTCAATTTTCTTAGGTCATTTTATGATGCTTTTATAGACATAAAAATCGTAGCCCTGGTCATCACTGTTATCGTTATCACTGTAGGCTTGTACTGTTACTGTCTGCATTTCTAATTCAGCTACCAGGCAAGCAGAAACATAGCAACGTTTTTGTGTTTTTTGTATTGGGACAGAAGGGTGGCAGATAGGGGGTAGGTGTGTTCAGAAGGAATGCTGAAAGGTAAGAAATGATTGGACCTGGTCATATATTTAAACCATCTACACCGTGAAAAAAAGCACTAGTTAGATCACCTAAGTCGGGTTCGGTAAAGAGAATTGCATAAAAATTATAAACTGAAAACACATACTTCGAAAACCTGCCAAAAAAAAATATTTGATTCACATAAGTCCAAAATGCAAGTTATACTGAAGTCGTCAATAGCAAACAGCTGATTACATTCTTCGCTTCGGAACGAACCGGCTACATTTTCCGCGTTGAACTTTTTCACGATTTCATGCCATATGTAATCTTTCTTTCCGACTGTGACTGCATCTGTTCCAGGGCCGTAGCTAGCGAAATATCGGTCGCAAGACTTACAAAATTTTTTCAAAATTAGAAACACTAAAATAATAATAAAAATGGAAAATATAAGGGGGTGGTTATGAACTAAATTTTTTTTTAAAAATTATTTTTGTGATCATTCAACAAAAATAATGTCTATTACACTCATCGTAAAATCATAAAAAAAAATTTTGTCGACATTCGGGAAAGCATATTTATCAATGATTTGTCAATTTGAAGCAAAACGTATCGTCGAAATTAATTATAAAAAAAATTTTTTTTTGATATTTTTAAAATTACCCAAAATCACCCCTCAAAGGCCCCCCCTCAAAGTCTTAATTTTTATTATTATTTTACCGTTTTTTAATTTTGAAAAAAATTTGTTTGTTCTAGAAACAAAATTTTTCTAGCTACGGCCCTGATCTGTTCATTTGCATTCCTGAACATTTTGACCTGCCCACAACATTCGCAAGCAACTTCATTTACGCTAAAATTTAAATGTCTTTTACACTTTACTAATATTACAAAACTATTTTTGATGGTGATGCCACATTATTGTTTTAAATTTCGGCAATAGTTAAGAACGGATTGTGAAACGCAAATGCCTAAGAAAACTTTAGTTGAACTTAGCTAAAGTTAAACTTAAGTACAACTTAAGTAAAGTGGGTGAAACTGGGAGTAATGGTTTCTTTTTGTACACCCGTTAAACACACGTTAATATTCGCATCAGTATATTTTATAACATTTCATCAACAAAAAGAAAAGAAAAAAAGGGGGAAAAAATTTCTTTGCCCGCCGTAGGAATCGATCGTGGAAGTTTCGATGTTCCGGCCATCGCTCTACCCACTGATCCAGACAGCCTTGCTACTGTTTGCTGATATAAATGCAGTTATGTTAACAGATGCATTATATCACAGTAATTTGTTGATAGCCATACAACAAAAATCTATTAATATATTATTGCGTTGTGCTGCAGCATAGCATAAGTTGTAATTAATATTGAATCAAAAACTCTGCGTAACGAAAGAGTTTGGCTCGATGCGTAGTGTAGTGAACTCTTAATCGGTGGGTGTGGGCTCAAATCCTTACGGCGGGCGAAGGAAAGATGTTATCATCAAAGGATCCATAAATTTCTAAGAAAAACGGTGTAAAAAAAAAAGTTTGTAGTGTCGATTTTTTAGTCAAGCAAATCACAGAACAAGGCGTAAGAAGCTTCGCTTCAAAAAAAAAAAAAAAAAAAATAAAAAAAAAACTCGTAAAAAAGATATATTTTTGAAACTTAATGTTTTTTTTTAAATATTGTATAAATTACCAAATACTTGGTTAATTGATCGGCCAAATAAAAATTTACTAGTTAACATGCAGAACTTGGGCGTTTTAATGAAGTACTTGGGAGGCTGAAAACTTTCAAAGCCGGCTTATAAATTACACTAGGTTTTTTGTTAATTTCACATAAGCTTTTTTCTCGGTGTAGGAGTCAATTCGGAAGTGATATATGCTACAAACGGTATGCTAGGTAGGCAGATAGGAGTTAAATGTGTTTAGAAGAAATGTTGAAGGGCAAAAAGTGATTGGATCAGCCCCCCTTAGGAGTCAATTTGGGAGATATATGAACTATTATTATTTACACTTTTGTGTTTTTTGAATGGGGACCCTCAGAAGGGAGGTAGATAGGGGGCGTGTGTGCTAAGAATAAATTTTGAAGAGCAAAAGATAATATTACCAGTTGATATATTTGACCCCTTTACGAGTCAACTTGGAAGGGATATGAACTATAATCGACAGGTTTTGTGTTTTATGTATGGATACCCCCAGAAAGGTGACATATAGTTGGCAGGGGTTAAATGTGCTTAGAAGAAATGTTGAAGGGTAAAAAATGATGGGATTAGCTTATAAGTTTGAACCCTCTATGAACTATAAGCGGCAGTTTTTCATTTTTTTTTTATTTGGTCCCCAGAAGGTTGACTGATAAGATAATTTTGAAGGGTAAAAAATAACAGGACCTGCACATATATTTAACACCGCTAGGCGTCAATTCGGGAAAGATATTTTTATTACAAAATTTGATGATTTATTCAAAAGAAGGTTCTAAAATACTCGAAAAAAATTTACCAAAAAATTTGATAATTTTCCTATGATACTAGTAGAGACTTCAATATGTACTTTACAAATGGAAAAAATCTACTACTAATTGAATTTTTGAATCGAGCATTGAGCTTGACTATGTCCAATGAACGAAAACTCAGTACTACTAAATATTAAACGAAGATCGATGCAGTTTTTATACGATACTTAGAGAAATTTCCATCAAAAATTTCTGTTTATTACCTTAGTTAATATAAGCCTATTATATATTTGGTATATATTGAAATGATTGAAATGATTGAATGCTATGATACTACAATTGATTTGTAAATTCAAAAAAACAAGACACTGTTGTTTTATAGTTCTACGTTTATTAAAGCTTTAATTTTTCATGTTGGTCAGCAGCCTCCCCGCTGCCTATTTTTTTGACCTGAAATTAAGCAAGTCTGCTAATTATGTAATTTATTTAAAATCTGTATGGCACATTATAGCACAATTTGAGCACATTACAGCACAATTTTCGAATTTCTGGAAAAAATATATGTTGAAGCAACATTAAACAAAAATCATGTCATAAGAGTTAATTTGTTTTCTAATGTTGATCTGTATAGCACACATCGGGCACATCACAGCTTATTTTGAATTTTATTATAAATTAAAAATGGCGTAGCTAACGTTAATGTTTAATGAGGGAATTTTTTCGATAGACACGAACTGTTTGCTAAATGACTGATAAGTATAAAAACACTAACTTCTAACTATTGCAGGCTCGCCCAAAAAGCTGCTAAACAAAGACACTTAAATTGTTATAAGTCAGTTGAAAGGACAAAGATGTAGAAATAATAAACCAACAATTAAAATGGAGGAAAGAAATATAAACAGCGAAGATTTCTATGCGACAGAAATCTGCATACATTATCTTAGGCACGCTTTTGACAATGTAGCTTAGTAGCGTGGCAGCTTTAAACTAATGTATTCTCATTTCTATTGTAAAATATTAAATATGAGTGTAAAAAACACACAAATACAGATATCGATACACTCACCCAAAATTAGGCTTTGCTTTTTTATATCACGAATCACCTTATTTATTTTATATAAATAAGTACATTATTATTTTTTATACATTTTTACACTTAAATATAAAGCAAAGCATATAACTAAAAGCAACAAAACACAAAAAATGATAAAACGCAGTCTATAAAAACCAATTTTCGAACGCTTAAATATTTTTCTTTGCCCTCTATTGAAATGTGTGCGTTGTACTATGTAAGTATGTTTGCATGTTTATTGGTTTGTTTGCATGTGCAAACAAAGCATGTCTTTGTGTGTGTTTTTATCTTTAGGGATAAACTTCATAACATGACAATCAGGGTCACAATTTGGGGCTTACATTTTTTTTATGTCAAAATAAAAAAAAAAAAAAACTACACAAATAATCATTTCAATTGATGGCAGGAAATTTTCAATAAACCCAAAAGAATGAAGAAAAAAGTGAAAAAAACTCAGCGTTTATGTAGGCTTGTTTTAAGAATTTAATGCAAGAAAAAATAAATAGTGTTCTTATTAGAGCATAAAAAACTAAAACCAATAAATACATATTCTCCACCAACAAATTTGTAAAATCTTCGGAGTTTTTTTTTTAAGCTTTTAAACAAATGAGTCAATAACAAGCCTCATTTGATTAAAATTGAAATAAAGAGTCAAGCCTCACCCATTACTTTCTACTTGTTACTGAATTCAAACTTTCAGCAACAATATTGTATTACTAATTTTAAAAATAGGATTAAGTGTACATGAAATTAAATAAAAAATACATAAAAATTTGCATGTAATCAAAATTGTTAAGAAAAACAAATTTAACTTTCAGCTATTTCTGGTTGCGCCCATTGAGCGGACATATTGCAATTCAAGTTATTACCTCTTAGTAGAATGCTAATTATAGTGTCTTATTTCTATTTATTTTCGACTACTTCCGGTTACACTCATTGAGTGGTTGTGTTACAATCCAAGTTCCACGCATTAAGTGTAAAGAAATCGCTTGGTTTTGCATTTTTAAGTTGTATTTTATAGCAGGTTAGTTTTGGCTATTTCCGAAATATACTCTACCATTTCGCAAATGCTATGATGCAAGACCATTTGCACCTGATTGTGAACAGTCCTAATATATATAAAAATTGCAAATTTTTGCTTATGTCCACAGATATAGCTCAACGTAAAAAAGGTATATTTAAAGTTGCGTTATGTTTAATTCTGTGTTTTTGTCTTTGACAAAGTGTAAAGTTAGCATGTTGTGAATATCTTAATTTTTGGTCTTTTGTATGGGCAAAATATATTATTTGACACAGCTTTTTAAGAAATTTCTTTACACAGTTTCTCGTAATTATGGCTTACAAAAGCCCATATAAATAATGTTGCTTACAAAGTCTGCTGCTTGTCTAATTATGCCTGCATACAAATTTTATACTGCTCTGCTATACATTCTACATTCTATTCACCTGCATTTGCAAAGGTGCAACACAGAAGATTTTAGCAAAAAGGATATCAGCAAAAGATCAGCTAGCTAGCTAGAAACATGCAAAGACTCTGCTGTAGCAGAAGCAGCAAAAAACTAATTGTTGGTTAGCGTGAATGATGTCGTTCTTAGGACACAATGTTGCTCAGGTTCAGGAAACAGAGTCTTTTAAAATGCGCTGCTTTTCCCTTACATTAATTACAACCAGCACATGCATCCCTGCAACAACAACAGCCACATTAACAGCATCGTATATAAATTGCACGGCTCAGCTTAGCAAAGTGACATTCTTGGGGTCGTTCACATTTCGAGGACGAGTTGTTGAACTTGGTTGGTACTCGTATAGAAAGAAAAAAAAAAGCTTCCATACAACAAGTTTAATGGCAACAACAGTTTTGTTGCCTTATGCAAAGCTTATATTGAAATCAATAGAAAAACGTTTGGAAGTAAATGTTGCTGATATCATTTCTTATGGTTGAATTTTTCAACTGGGAAGAATATCTGCCATGAAAAGCATGTCTTGGGACTAGTTTTTAATGTGC